>BKCH01002348.1:0-40655 GCA_008635985.1 Ficus erecta
GCCAAAACCGCCCCCCCCTATGCCTATTTATAGGTGAGATTTTGGACCCTTTTGCAAATATTTTGGTTCACACCTTTTGCTCATAAATCCTTGGAGAAAATTTTTTGCACAATAGCCCTCCATGTGGCCGGCCATTAGGGGTGAACTTGGTGGCCAAGTTTTGATTTTTTTTTAAGCTTATCTTAAGTTAATCATGATGTCATAATTAAGGATAAGGTGATGTCATTCACCTTATGCCTTGTTTGGCTACTTCCTCCAATAAGCAATCCATTTTAAGAGCCAATACAGATATTTCTAAATACTGTGTTTACTCAAACACAGTATTTATTTAACTAAAATTTATTTGTTGAAAAGAAAACGGACAGTAAAAAATTTTTCTTATTTTCCTAAGTCCTTTTTCCATAAAAAGCCTGTTATGGAGTCTCATAGTTAATTTACCGAGAATTCAACCTCATACTGATAAAATCATGAATCTTGTATTAATATTCATAATTTTCATAAAATTACACATAATACGAGCTTAGATTTCTTATATACAAGAAAATCATGAGTTCGTAGAAATTTGGATATTACAATCTACCCCTCCTTAAAGAATTTTCGTCCTCGAAAATCAGAACAATTCTGGGTAGCTTTTCTCATATCTTCCTCGCGTTCCCATGTTGCTTCCTCGACCTCATGATTTCGCCATAGGACCTTAACTAAAGGTATAACCTTGTTCCTTAGCACCTTCTCTTCTCGTGCCAAGATTTGAACCGGCTTCTCTTCATACGTCATATCCTCGTGGACCTCAAATTGGTTCGTGGTCCAATACATGGGATGGATCCGAGATGTACTTCTTTAGCATCGACACATGAAATACATTGTGTACATATGCTAACTCTTGGGGCAAAGCCAACTTATAGGCCACATTACCAACTCTTTCCAGTATTTCAAACGGCCCTATGTATCTTGGACTTAATTTCCCCTTCTTTCCGAATCTCATAACTCCTTTGAATGGAGCAACTTTGAGGAAGACCAAGTCTCCTACTTGGAATTCTAGAGGTCTTCTGCGTTTGTCGGCGTAGCTCTTTTGTCGACTAAATGCAGTTTCCATCCGTTGGCGTATAAGTTTCACGGCCTCAGTGGTTTTCCGAATAAAATCCGTGGACACAAGTTCCTTTTCTCATGTCTCATACCAGTGAACTGGAGATCTACATCTTCTCCCGTACAGGGCTTCATAAGGAGCCATTCCAATTGAATGCTTGAAAACTGTTGTTGTACGAGAACTCAATCAAGGAAGCTTCTTATCCCAAGTCCCTTTGAAATCCATCACGCATGCTCGCAACATGTCTTCTAGGGTCTGAATGGTCCTCTCTGATTGTCCATCCGTTTTGAGGGTGAAAGCGGTACTAAAAGTGAGCTTTGTACCCATGGCTTGATGTACACTCTTCCAAAATTTAGAAGTGAACCGTCCATCACGATCCGAGATAATCGATTTCGAATCCCATGATAGCGAACGATCTGCGCAACGTATAATTCCGCTAGCTGTTCTACTGAAAAGCTAAGCTTGATGGCAATAAAGTGTGCAGACTTCGTCAAACGATCACAACCACCCAACGGCGTCGTTGCCACTGGGAGTTCGGGGTAGACCAACTACAAAGTCCATGGTCACTTGGTCCCATTTCCATTCTGGGATGGAAATTTTCTGCAATTCCTCTCCTCCCCCTGACGTTGATGTTCCGCCTTGACTCTTTGGCACGTAGGCATTTACTAACGAAGGTTGCAACATCATTCTTCATTTTCGGCCACCAAAAGCTTTCCTTCAAGTCTTGATACATCTTTGTGGCTCCGGGATGAACGGAATATGGGGTCTCATAGCCTCTTCATATTTGCTCCTTCAACTCGTCCTCGTTAGGAATACATAGTCTATTTTTCCGATAGAGTATGCCCTCATCAGATACGTTGAAATCTGACTCCTTTCCTTCTAGGACTTCGTTTCTCGTCCGAAGCAGCGAGGCATCTCCTTCTTGTCGCTCTCTTCATGCCATCCAAAATGGTAGGTTGAAAGGTTAGGGCAGCTAAACTTTTTGTGGTAAGCTCTATTCCAGCTTCCGCTAGCTCCTTCTGAAGAGGTTCGATCAACGGTTGTAGGGACATTGACGTGGAAGACGACTTCCGACTAAGGGCATCGGCTACTTTGTTAGCCTTCCCTGGATGGTAACGGATGTCTATGTCATAATCTTTTACCAATTCGAGCCATCTTCTTTGCCTCATGTTAAGCTCCTTTTGTGTGAGATATACTTCAAACTCTGATGATCCGTGTAAACTTCACACTTAATACCATAAAGGTAGTGTCTCCAGATTTTGAGCGCAAATACTACCGCCGCAAGTTCCAAATCATGCGTCGGATAGTTCTTTTCATGATCCTTAAGCTGTCGTGAAGCATAAGCGATCACCTTTCCATTCTGCATGAGAACGGCTCCCAATCCTATCTTGGAAGCATCCACTGTATATTACAAAGTTTCCTTCCTCCACATTCGGAATTGTGAGGATCGGAGCGCGAGTCAGCTTATTTTTCAGTTCTTGGAGTGCTTTTCACATTTGCAGTACATTCGTACTTCTTTCCTTTGTCGTGTAAGTGCGGTGAGCGGCGCTGCAATCTTAGCAAATCCTTCAACAAAAACATCGATAGTAGCCCGCCAAGCCGAGGAAACTACGTATTTCGGTGACGTTTTTCGGAGCTGGCCATTCACTTACTACTGCTTCAATCTTAGCCGGATCCACAGATATGCCGTCCTTGGAGACCACGTGTCCTAAGAAATGGACCTTTTCCAACCAGAATTCACACTTAGTGAATTTAGCATAGAGCTGGTTTTGCTTCAAAATCTGCAAAGCGATCCTTAGGTGCTCCTCGTGCTCCCCCTTTGACCTTGAATAAATCAAGATATCATCTATAAAGACGATAATAAACTTATCCAAGTAATCCTGAATACTCGATTCATCAGGTCCATAAAGGCTGCCGGAGCATTTGTCAATCCGAATGGCATAACAAGGAACTCATAATGTCCATATCGCGTACGAAAAGCCGTCTTTGGGACATCTCCTTCCCTGATTCGGAGCTGATGATATCCGGATCGTAAGTCAATCTTCGAGAAAATTGAAGCTCCTCTCAGCTGATCAACAAGTCATCGATCCGAGGCAACGGATACTTGTTCTTGATGGTTATCTTGTTTAACTCCCGATAGTCAATGCACATCCTAAGAGTGCCATCTTTCTTTTTATAACGAACAAAACTGGGGCTCCCCATGGCGAGTAGCTTTGACGAATGAATCCTCGATCCAAAAGTTCTTGTAATTGAATCTGCAGTTCTTTAAGTTCGGCAGGCGCCATCCTGTAAGGTGCCTTAGATACTGGTGCTGATCAGGAAGTAGTTCAATCTCAAAAGAGATCTCTCGTTCTGGTGGCAACCCTGGCAATTCTTCGGGAAAAAAACTTCTATAAATTCTTTGACTATCGGTACTTCTTCTTGGTCCGCTTTCAGTCTCTTGCGTCTTATCCACCACGTTGGCTAGAAATCCTCTATATCCTTCTGCCAACAATTTTCTAGCCTTTAGCGCCGAAATAAACATCTTTGGCTGTTTTGGAGTAGATCCTCTGAAAATAAACTCCTCGCCTCCCATAGGCTTGAATGTGACAGCACGTCGTAGACAGTCGATAACCGCGTTGTACTTCCCCAGGAAATCCATGCCCAGAATGACGTCGTAGTCGTATAGGTCAATGATGATCTAGTTGACATACATTTCCCTACCACATATAATTATTGGAACGTGACGTACCCAATAATCAGACAACAGAATCTCCCGGAGGGTAATGCAGTCCTAAATGTTCTTTCGATCCTATCACTTGCTCTACCCTAGTTTTCGTAGCGAACCTAGGTGATGTAAATGAATGCGTGGCTCAGAATCGATTAACACGTAAGCATCTTGTTGGGCAAAAGGAAGCTGACCTGTCACCACGGTAGAAGGTCCCAGTTTGAACATCCTCTTTTGTATAGGCGTAGATGCGTCCTTGAGGTTCCGGAGCTTCTAGCCTGCCTTGAGAGATTGCAGGTCCCTCGAGCTTCATCTGTGCAGCGTGAAGTTGAGATCCCTGTCCTCTCTGTTTGGTTCTGCAGACTCTGGGAATTGAAATTGCAAGCTTTAGCATAGTGGCCTTCCTTGCCACATAGAAAACAGCGACCATCTCCAACACGGCACTCTCCCCGGGTGTTTCTTCTTCCACATTTTTGGCAAGTGGGGTAACTATTGCTATTAGGAGTATTCTTCTTCTGGGGAAAATTCTGTTGATTCCCCTGTCCTCCTGCATTCCACTTCCTCTTCTGCTGGTTGTTGCCGTACTGTCTGTTGTTGTTTTGACCCGAAGGTCCTCCTTGACCTTTTTGTTGAGAGGTCTGGCCTTGCTTGACTTGGTTCTGTTTAACTTGGGCCTTTTCTTCCCTCTTCTCCTGGTAAAACTTAGCCCGTTGTTCTCTGTTCTGCCCTACCCAGTATTCAGCTCGAACTGCCCGGCTGACAACAATCTGCAACGGTGGTTGGTGGATAAGGTCCACTGTTGATCACTACTACTACTGGCCAATCCGAGCGAAACATCTTCATCATCTTTCGCACTTTGTCCCTTTCGGAACTGAAGAGGTGAGACAGAGACGTGCTAGATGCTCAAACTTTTGCACTGCCTAGGCTACCGACAGATTACCCTGGCGAAAATTACTAAGTTCGTCTTGTTGAGCTTCCATAACCTCGGTGTTGAAGTATTTTTCTTTAAATGCCTCAACAAAGTCC
Source organism: Ficus erecta (assembly GCA_008635985.1). NCBI lineage: Eukaryota > Viridiplantae > Streptophyta > Magnoliopsida > Rosales > Moraceae > Ficus > Ficus erecta. The sequence continues at coordinate 4,818 of BKCH01002348.1, forward strand.
TCCCAAGTCATTTGAGTAACATCCCCACCGGATCTGGACTGTTTCCTCCCACCAAAGGCGAGCATCTTTCTTCAGGACAAAGGATGCACAGAGGATTTTCTCTTGATCATTGAACCTGAGGAAGTTCAGGATAACCTGGAGGTCAATCAACCAATTGTCGGCATCAATTGGGTTTGTTGAACCTTCAAATTCTGGTGCCTTCATGCGCCGAAAACTGTCATATAGTTCTTCTCGGGTTCGAACTCGGGGTGCTGGTGGAACAGCCACAGGTGCAACAGGCACTTCAGGAGCTATGGGGTTCTCTGGGATCACCCGGGTCAACATCAGGAATTTCCGGTGCAGCAGGCTGTTTCACCAGGTACTGGTGGTACCTCAACATCAGGAGTCACCTGATTCCGCTGAGCCAACTGAGCTCTAAGCCCCCCTATTTCTTGCTGTTGGGCTAACATCATCTGTCTTAGTTCATTCAGCTGGGCCGCAAGATCAACGTCTTGGATCGGTGCTCTTCTACGCTTTGGTGGCATGGCTCTATACGGAAATAAGAAATAATCTTAGCTTCTTTTATTATAAAATTAATAAAAATCATTTCTTTTATATAGAACCATAATCTTCTTTCCATATAAAGCATATATGAACATATCTGAATTCATCATGATCTTGTTCATATCTTCTTCACAACAGGAGTACATAACCATAACATTTGGGAAGATATAAAACTTTTCCATTATTTCCGTATGTCCACCTGGTTGCCACCACCAAGCTAAGGCACCACCCAACATTATCTCCGTGTCCAATATTTTCCAGCATGGCCGTTGAAGGAATATACTTACTATACCCATAAGATCCTAACTAATTCTAATACTAAGAAAATAACATAACTTACTTGACCGTTGCGGAACGATGTGAGGCGAAGTGAAGTAGGCTGGCAGGATACCGCTCTGATACCAAACTGTGACGCCCCGACTTCCCAAGCCAGGTCGACACCATACGTACTTGTTCTTTACTTGAAAATTTGAGATAAATTTTTTTTTTTTAAAACATATTCATCTAAGTTATCTTGTAGAGAAAAACTTGTCATACATACAGACTATACTGAAAGTATCTTCTTGTGTCTTCAAACTTCGTACATATAACAAAATATAATTTACTATTGAAATATTAACATATTTTCTGAAAATTGGATGCGGAAAATTATGCGTAGTGGTATCCCACACCGCCCTTCACCCGCCGCATCGTCCGCATAGCCCACCAATTAAATTGCAGGCTTCTTACCTACAGTATGAAATATAAGGGTGAGCTTTCGCCCAGCAAGTTCAAACATAATCTCACAAAACATTTTAAACTTCAAAAAAACATATTAATCATCATGTAATTTATGCATGATCCATTTATGATCGATTTGAAAGTCTTATGCTTCATTATGGACTTAATCTTGAATTTATTATCTTGTCTTAACATGTGGGCCCATAGTGTTCGTACCAAAAGCGCGCAGCCTCCAGATAAAGCTAGGGTTTGCAAGGCCCTAACAGTTCTGAGAATTTTAACTTGACCCTTCACGATCACGGATTTCGATCACGGAAGGTAATTATCACCACTAAACATGTAGCCTCCTCGATTAAGGGAGGTTGGTACGACACCTTACTTGATTTCTTCTTACCATGTGATTTAACATTAGTGAACATATTTCATGATGTCACTATGTCATATCATACACAACATTTGCCATAATATGGCCTTCTTGAAAACATATCACTTCTGGAACCATGACATTTTTGTAAACATGGCACTTTTATAAACATAGCACTTTATAAACATAACATTTTGTAAAACATAGCACTTTTATAAACATAGCACTTTTATAAACATAGCACTTTTGTAAAACATAGCACTTTTATAAACATAGCACTTTTATAGCTATAGCATGGCATCACACATCATGGCATAACATAGCATGTATACTTGAAAATAGTCTTTATTATTTTCATACCGTAGGTGAGGTTTGATACTTGCCTGATTTGCTAGATTCCGGTTTTCGTTGTCTTAACTCGGATTGCAACTGCAGGTTCCTTCCTGCTATTACAAGAACATAGGATAAGAATCCTATAAAAAGTGGTAACCTTTCCAACATTTTAGTTATATGTCCCCCCCCACACATGTCTTGGTATCCTATAGGATTACTTTGGGTAACCCTTAATTAAATGTTGGGGTTAAAGTCGATATCTGATCAGCTAATGGTCAACCTTGGGCTTTGAGGCTAAGCCCAGTAACTCGGGTATAACTCCCGGTTACCTTTCGTAAACTAGTCGCTTGCTATATTCTAACTTGAAAAATTCATTTCCCTTACTTGGAAAATTTAGGGAAATTAATCCCAAAACTTCATTCTTAACTTATAAAATCCTTTTACTTAAATCGTAAAAATCCAAACTCTTGGATTAGTGCTTTATAAAATCATTTGAGGTTGAAAACTGCCTTTGGAACAGTTTTTTCATAATCAAAACAATAGTTTGTAGTAGAAAACAGTTTTCTAGAAACATTTGTAAAACTAGTGGTGCAGGAATTTTCGGATTCCCTGCGCACCTTTCGAAAAACGATTCTAATTTAAAATTGGTTCATAATCTGAAAAAGTTTTCTTCATAAAAGTTGTAGCTCTCGAAAAATACTAAAACTTTCGTGTTTTGCAAAAATTCCAATTCGGTCTAGATTCGTCCCAGTTTTTGTTTGAAACTGGCTGACCCGAAAAACTGAGTGAAAACTGGGTCTGGGGACCAGTCACAGGTTTTGGGGTAAACGGAGGCCATTGGGGCCTTATTTTGCAAATCCGTACGAGTGGCCCCCTAGGAAAAACTGTTCCGAGCAACTTTCGTGTTTTAAGTTTTACCAAATTCGGCCTCTAAAGGCCTCAAAATCGGCTTGCCGTAAAACTGGTCAGGATCCACCCGAACCTGGCAGTTTTTCGGTTTAGAGTTCGTTTTACGTCCTAGACGTGGAACCTAGCTCAACTAGCCACCGCGGGAGCTCTAATACACACATGCAGCGGTTTTCTAGCGTAAATTTTCTTTAATCACAATTTCTAACATCACCATGCAAACCTAATTGATATTGGATCAACTAAGTTGCATGATTTTGGTTGCACAAAACCTAGCAAGCATACTAATGTTTTTCTGGCAACCTAGCACAAAATTATCATTCACCAACACTAGGGCAGATTGGGGACATATAATAAACTAATATTTAGCATGCAAATTAAGAAAATTAAAGCAAGCATGCACATAAAAAAATCAAACTCAAACCACCCTTAGTTCTAGATCAAGCACAAAATAAAATTGAGCTTATGCTCTTACAATTTCAACTTGAAATACATGTAAATTTCAAATTGAATGCTCAAAGGAAGGAGTTTGGGGTTTAGGGACGATTACCTTGATTAACCCCAAATTTTAGGGTTAGGGTTTGGTTTTCAAAATTCCCTCCCACTTTGGCTCCACCAACCGGTTCTACACCAAATTTTTGCACCAAAATTTTAGTTGATCTCTTGGTATAATCTTGAACCAAAGCTAACCAAATTTTTTTTTCCTCATTCCCTTCCTTGAAAACAGTCGGCCTCTAGACTATAAAAGCACAAATAAGTTAAAAAAAAAACTTACTTGATGAGGTAGAAGAGAATCAACCACTAGCCCACTCTTTTTCCCTTGAATCACAAAATTTTTCACTCTCTTGCTCTCTCTTTGGTGTCCGGATTTGTTGAGAGGAGAAATGGCAGAGTTTAGCTACTTTTCTGAATATTTTTGAACCAAAAACCGCCCCCCCTTATGCCTATTTATAGGTGAGATTTTGGACCCTTTTGCAAATATTTTGGTTCACCTTTTGCTCATAAATCCTTGGAGCAAAATTTTTGCACAATAGCCCTCCATGTGGCCGGCCATTAGGGGTGAACTTGGTGGCCAAGTTTTGATTTTTTTTTAAGCTTATCTTAAGTTAATCATGATGTCATAATTAAGGATAAGGTGATGTCATTCACCTTATGCCTTGTTTGGCTACTTCCTCCAATAAGCAATCCATTTTAAGCCAATACAGATATTTCTAATACTGTGTTTACTCAAACACAGTATTTATTTAACTAAAATTTATTTGTTGAAAAGAAAACGGACAGTACAAAATTTTTCTTATTTTCCTGAGTCCTTTTTCCATAAAAAGCCTGTTATGGAGTCTCATAGTTAATTTACCGAGAATTCAACCTCATACTGATAAAATCATGAATCTTGTATTAATATTCATAATTTTCATAAAATTACACATAATACGAGCTTTAGATTTCTTATATACAAGAAAATCATGAGTTCGTAGAAATTTTGGATATTACAATAGAATAGCTCTTTTTGCACAAAATAATTATCGAATCTCCCCTTTGTTTCCGATAGCATGCAAAGGATAAATTACAAGCAGGCATGAAATGGTCAGTAGTATTAAAGCTTTTGTTATAAATTTAACCTAAAGTTATGATATGCTAAATTCTAATGATGTGACAATTAAAAATATATTAAATTTTAATTAAATAATATGTCACAATATGAGGTTGCAATAGTGTGACCCAATAGTATGAATTATGATAAGATAATAATATAATCTTATTGTGTTTTTTTTTCATCCCAAACTTATTATAGGTATATTTTTATTTTTACTTTGTAAAATTGGGTGTATTTTTTTGGTAGAGGGTAACTTAATTGGGACGTCCTAACTTAGATCGATACCAATTAAACTATTAATTTGTTAAAATCAATTTGATAATTTGGAATTGAATTTGTATTAAAAAAAAAAAAAAAGGAAAACAAAGGCAACCATTACCGTTTTTGGGGCTTCAAAAAGCAGCTCTTCCTTAATTTCAAACTCCACTTCCTCTTTCTCTTGCTAGTATCGCGAAGAAGTTGCCAGCACAGTATCTTGTACCAGTGGTTTAAGTTGGAGCTCCATATTTTCTCACAAAGTTTCTTTCTTGATGAGGAAACTTGAAAGTGACGCAGCTGCTCTAAAATACTCGCCCAAGATAAGCTCAGTCCGCCCTCAAAGTTGACAACATATGATTTCCTACATACATATTGACTGCTGATGAATACCAAATTCCATTGCGTCTTGGAGTTGTAGCAAGCGGATCCCACACCTTTTTATTTTTACATCTGCTTCCTCATCAGTTCCGAAGTTAAATGACATCTCTACTGCAGGGTAAAAGTTTACTACATCACACATAAATGTAGTCATGAACACATGGTTCTTGTCATTCGAAGGCAATAGCTTCAGGGGAAGTGGGAGGTGCCTTTCATCGCCGTCGGATGTTTTGACATATATTTCACCGTCTAAGTGCAATGGCTGCAGGCCCCATCCGTTGTACTCCTCGCATGAGAGAATAAAGCAAAATGCAAAGCCCATGAAGTTGGAATTACAAGGAAGCCGAATATTAATTGAACGTCCCTTCTTTTGATAGCTGAACCACTCCGGAATGTTATCCCCTGGATAACACATTTTTGTAGTTGGAGGACGAGACTGCAGCAAAGCATGAATAAATCATGGTTATTTTTAAATAAAACATCAATTTATTTGTTACAAGAAATAGCGAAAATTGGATAAAAAGCTTATAACTAGGCTGTGCCATGAAAACATCGCAATTATTTCAAATATAGATAAAATAAGATTTGACATTTTACTTGAATAAAAGAAAGAAGAGGCATACCTTATCCGGAGTTTTTCTCAATGCAAATTCTGTTGCAATGAGCGAAGCTCTCATCTGAAATTCAGACAGTATGTTCTGGTGTTCCAACTTTAAGCAATCCCTAAATGAAAAAGTGACCCCAAGATTAACACGATCCGTAGGTGGTTGTGTGAGTGCAGTCAATACATTTGACACCATTTTCAGTGACGTGCATCCACTTGCATCAACCGTCTCTATAGTCAGTGGAAGCTCTGGTAGAGATTCGAGAAACCTGCAACCACTTATGTGCAGTTCACGCAGCTTAGAAAATTTGATGTTTTCAGGTATTCTCCTAATATTTGTTCGAGAGAGGTATAAATGCAACAAGAAAGTTAAACATGAGAACAAATTTTCAGGGATCTGGGACACACTTTTTCCCGTAAGACATAATTTTTGCATCAAGTTCGTGCCACTTGACATGGGACGAGGCAAGCTTTTAAGCTTTGGACAATCAATAATCTCCAGATGAATCTTATTGTAGATGGTGTGTGGGATAAGCTCGAGATTTTTGCAATCACTAAGGAAGAATGTATCAGCCCTAGTTAGATTTTCCAATAATGACGTTGGTAAGTTTCTGATCCCCAAGCGTTCTAAAAAGAGACGCCTTAGATTTGGCATTGGCTCTGAAATTTCTGGCAAGTACTCTAGTTTTGGGCAAAAAGAGAGTTGAAGTTCTTTGAGAGATTTTAACTTACTGATGGTGGTTGGAAGACTTTTGAGATTTTGGCAATGATCAAGGAATAGAGATACAATCCCAATCAGATTGTAAATTGACTTTGGCAAATCTGTAATCCCTGATCTCGATAAAAAAAGATACCAGAGATTTGGCATTGGCTCCGAAATTTCTGGCAAGTACTCTAGTTTTGAGCAAGAACCGAGTCGAAGTTCTTCGAGATGTTTTAACTTACAGATGGTGGTTGGAAGACTCTTGAGATTTTCACATCCATTAAGGTCTAAAGATTCAATCTTAATCAGATTGTCAATTGACTCGGGCAAATCTATAATCCCTGATCCCGATAAATGAAGAGCCCTTAGATATGGCATTGGCTCTGAAATTTCTGGCAAGTACTCTAACTTTGAGCATCTGTTTAGACGAAGAAGTTGCAACGACTTCAGCTTGCAAACGCTGCTTGGAAGATGCTCAAGACTTGTACAACCAGTGAGATAGATCTTCTCCACATTTAGTGCTTGAGAGAGGTTTGGAATTTCAATCAGGTTCTCAGATTCTTCAAGATCTAGAACTTTTAAGCTCCCAAAATTCTGTCACCAAATAGAAAACTTATATTAGATTTATTACACAAGATATTTAAAGCTATTGGAACTAAATATTACCTGAACGCCATCCCAAAGTTTCTCTAGCTTACTTCCCCGCAAGTTCAGCTCAACAAGATTTTGTGGCTTAAAATTTGAAGGCAAAGTTCTTGAAGGGTAACGGTTCCAACAAAGATATCTAAGCTTATCAGGAAGAGACAAAAGACCTTCTGGAAGGTTTAACTTTTGGTAAGATCATCAAATATTTATCAATGGACAAATATTTTAAATTGATCATGGCTTTGAAGACTAGAGGATTCAAGTCTATGTCACTTTCAAGTTCATGAATATTCAGAGACATCCTTTGGACTTTTTTTGTCCCCTGAAAATTGAGAAGAAACAGAGTCAGGAGCATACATGACATACACAAAATTGTAAAATGTAAACTTCATATAAGGTACAGAGACGAGCTTGTAATAACTAGAAACACCACTACATATGCACACATTGTAGTTTTTCTTTTTTGTCCGCTCAAATCTAGGTGTTTGGTATCTCATCATCAAAATTTAAAACATACTAAATCATGCTAAATTCTGACATAACATACATGTGCGCGGTTATAGACAAATTAATTGAAATGGTTTTGTGCTTTCTATATTTCATGCAGACAGTTTACTCAAATTCTAATGAAATTTTATTGTAGGTGCTACTTACAGTATTATGTTCCAAGACATGGAGGATATCCTTAGCCAACCACAATCTACTGCGCTCTCCAGGCTCATCATAAGATTCTTCACGAACAATCTTCCACCCCATTTCTTGTAGCAAATCTTGAGTACGTAACAGCCTGTTTTTCTCAAGAGTTATGAGAGACTTGGCCTTGAGAATCTTAATTCCTATTGGCACATCAAGATCAAGAGCATGTAGCATACTTTCTACAAATTCTTTATTGTAGCCATTGAAGAAGCATGCTATATCAAGAAACATCTCCTTCTCATTGCGGTCTAGACCATCATAACTGATTCTCAGTACTTCATGGATGTCCTTGTCTAGACATTTTTTCAATTTATTCAATTCACTTTCCCATAATTCTGGGCTCTCTGGGCTCTCGGAATATAGGTGAGAACCCAAAACTTTAAGAGCCAATGGAAGACCTCGAGTATACTCGACCACCCTACGCGACAGCGATTCATAACCCTCCGGGGGAGAGTTTCGTCGAAAAGCTTTTGAGCAAAAGAGTTGAAGTGCTTCTTTGAAATTTAATTCTTCAACTTGGTATATTGCATGAGCAGCAATATTTTTGAGCAATTGAGAATCTCTGGTTGTTATAATGATTTTACTGCCAGGACCGAACGAAACTTGTTCAACTAGATATTCTAGTTGTCTAGAACTATCTACGTCGTCAAGAACAACAAGAGCCTTTGTACGTTGAAGCCGATCATTTGCACTTTCATTGACTTCTATTGAACTTTCTTCCCCCAATAATTTAGAGAAGAGTGCTTTCTGTAAATTATTGAGCCCATTTCTTTTTGACTCTTCCTTAACATTTTCAAGAAAGAAGCTACCTTCAAATTGAGATGCATATCGGTTGAAAAAGGCACGAGCCAGGGTTGTCTTACCAATACCGCCAATGCCCCAAATGCCTACAATGCGAACTTCTTGCGAGCCGATGTTCAACAATGATTCAAATTGCTCAATTCGTTTGTCCATTCCAACCAAGCCCTTTTCCTTCAAATTATTGCTTGGTGATAAGCAATTCAACTTCCCCATAACATCTTTAACAATTGCCTCAACTAATTTAGCATCGGACCTACCACAATGAAGAGTAAATAGCAATGAGTTGTGATAAGAAATCAAAGAGACTTATGACAAAGACGTTCTCATTTAATGTTAATGTTGCTTATAATATCTTTTTTTTGTTTTTTTGTTTCAATTCATGTTCTTGTCTAGCCATTTGAACGAATTAGGCACGAACAAGTTCTTGTTTTTAATTGTAAGAGATAATTTGAAGATGAAGGATTATTATCTGAACATATTATGGGTGTGTTTACTAATGCATAATCGGAGTAAGCATTCCCACTGGGCATGTCGATGCTCAACCCTTATATTTAACCTCTCAGGTAGTGTTCAGTGCGACTTATCCAGTGAGGAGTAAGTTGAGGGATTTTGCTGTGGAGATCGTAGAGGAGTATTTTATTGCAACAATAGGTCTTTTACATTTCCATTTAATTATGAACTTATCGTTGTGGATTGTATCAAATTAATGTTTGACTTGGATTATTCCGATGATGACGGATTTTTAGGTACTTAAAAAAAATTATGGTGCTACTCTTACCGTGGATTTGATGATGTATAACTGTATTTTCAAATTTTTCTTTCAAATCCCATGGGCAATGTTTTTAAGTATTTATGAAATTATCTCATTTTGTTTATTTTAATTAATTTATTACTACTAATTAACCCCCACTTAGGGGCGTTACAAGTAAAAATATTACGACAATAAAACTTAAGTAATGTAACTTTTTTGGTTTTAAAAAAAAGCTAAAAAGAATAAAAAAATTGAATTAAAATAAGCAAAATAAAAAAAATAGAGCATAAAAATAGATACCTATATATTATGATAAATTAAGTTCTTTATTCATGGTAATAAAGTTAATAATAATTAGGACAGTTATTTAATATTAAGTTAATAAAAAATATATTATATTTAGTTAATAAAAAGTTATTATATGTTGCTATTATTTTTTAATATAATAATTTGCAAGTAAACAAAGGATAAGATGGTAATTTAGTACTAATATCAGGATTAGGAATCATAATCCGGAGGGGCATGGAATTGCCAATACGATTTTTCAATCCCAAATTGATGTGTGGCCTACCATTCCCACTCTCATTTTAGGAAAAAAATAAACAAGTAAATAAGGGATTAACGCTCATTCCCTATTTCTGATAAGTAAACCTTAAAACAGATTGATATGAGCTATCTCTATGCCATTTGAGCTCTCTTATGCCTTTTAAATATGGACCATTTGTTTTAAGGTCCATATATGTGTAACTAACCATCTTGGTTGTTAATAATAAATTTTCTCCATCTTGAGGAGGATGATGTGGGGCAGCAAGATCCGGGCTTTTGTATGGTGATGGATCACCTCAAGGTTAAATAATACACATTTCTAGTTTTCAGAAGCTTTTCTGATAGGGTTAGATTTGGGAGAAAAATTTAGGTTTTTTTTTTTTTTTTGTTTTTGTTTTGTTTTGTTTTTTTGTTTTGTTTTTGTTTTTTTTGTAGAAACGAACCAATGACCAAGACTCAATGTGTGATGTTCAACATGACGTTTTTTCCTTGTATAGCAATTTTTGTTTGGGAATAAGTTCACCTAGGAATTTCGGATTCCCATTCTAAATATCATTTCCTTAATCATTGAGTCCGATAGATACAATTTCCTATTCTTGTTCAAAATTTTCCTTTTCTTGAAAAATGTTGCATTTCTTTATTTTCTAATAATGTTTTAGACCGTTTTTTCTTAGTTATCCATTTGTGCTTTATCATATAAATAAGTGCGCCCTTTTTATTAGTGCAGAACAATCCTTGTTGAATGAAATTGAACTTGATCACAGATTTTTATCTCTTTGAATTTTTGGTATTATTTTAGGAAACGATGAATTTTGAAGTTGTTTTCTTGACATTTTATGTGAATTTAAAAAATTAAAATTAATTTGTTATTCCCTTTTTTAATATACACTACTGTTACTTCATGCCTATTAATTGGAGTAAATTTTGTTGTTTCTATAAACCTTTAAACTTTCTCCCCTTTACGGATCTTTGTAATTTTTTTAAAAAAATTATTATTATTTAATAAAGATGGTGGTTCATTTTCATTATAGGATAGAGCTTTTGATTGTGGTTGCTGCCTGATTTATCAATATAAGTTTTCCCAAAAAATTTATTTTACCAATACTAATTTTTACCCTATATGTTCTTAAATTTACAGCCGTAGTTGATGATATTAATTAGCTAAGAGTTCAATTATGTACACGAATATCTCTAAAAATGTGGAAAAATATATGCGATATTGTTACAAAAATAATCCGACTAATTGGACTAAACCTTGTTAGTGTGATAATTCAGTCCTACACCTATAGACAAGTTTCAATTTTCTAACAAATTGATATCCCAACCATGCCAAAATAATCATTAGACAACATGGAACTTAAGTTTTTCCTATTACTAATTGTAATGAAAATAATTCTAGCGGCTAAAGCATATAATTATAAAACCATACAGAGTATGACATCTAAGTTTATTAGAAATTACCCGGTGGCTGATGATGAAGGGAATCCAGATAAATTGCTCACTGTTGTCAAAGCATTCTTCCATTTCTGCACCTTTTCCATCTTATCGCAAAAGCGTTGTTCATGGGCAGCAAATGCAGTTGCATAACTCTCTTTCTGGGGTCGAACATTTGATGGTTCGACGTTGTAAAAAACCGGTATCACAATCTGTTTATCTGTCTCCTTGCACTGAAGAATGTGACAGAGTTCTTCCAAACACCAAGAGGAAGTAGCATAATTTTCCGATAAAATGACAACGGAAATCTTTGATTCTTGGATCACTTTCATAAGTGCAGGTGAGATTTCATCTCCTCTTTTAAGGCTCTCCTCATCCATGTAAGCTTTGATTTTTTCACAAACAAAAGCTTCGTATAGATGACTAGTGAAAGTTTTACGAGTATCCTCCCATCTGAAACTGATGAATACATTGTAAAGCTTTTTTCGAAAAGAAACAGATGAAGTAGCAGCCATGCCTAGTTGATGATTCAGAGGGGACCTGTTGAAATCAATATACATATAAATTAACAATAATAGGATTAAAATTGATTAGAAAAAGTGAAGCCTTTCAGAAACTCACCTCTTGAGTGAAATAAGTGTTGAATTAAGCTTCTTGCTCAGTTTTCTTGAATGAAATTCCCTTTCGAAAGTACGAGAAAAAAACCAGATATCTTTAATGGGCACTCTTACTCTATATATGAACAAGAGACCTCATTAGAGTCGCAGCTAATATCAAGGAAATTTCTCAAAGAAGAAATGAAAAGGAAAGTGGTGAGACTTTAAAGCACTTTTGTCGAAGAATCTGAAGGATATTAATTTGCAATTTTTGTGTATTTTTAATTTTTAATTTTGTCTTGAACAGTTTTATTCAAATTTCGGAATTAAGATTATCCAAATCTTAATAAACCAGCAATTTAACTTTTTTCGCTTTAGAATAACTTTATCTTTAATTTGTTTAGTTAATAATCAAAGAAAAATAAAGAAAAGAAAGCAAAGATAAATAAATAAAGAGCATGAGATAAGTTATGAGAATAAAAGTCTAGAGAGAAATTGGAGAGAGAGTATGAGGTGAGAGAAAATGACAAGATCAGAAGCAATGAAAAAATAAATAAGCAAATTACAAAGAGATTGGGGATAAAGAAAATAATGACATATATTGAAGAGCAAGAAAATAAAGATAGTGTTGAATTAAGCTTCATGTCGGTTTTCTTCTATGAATTCACTTTGGAAAGTATGAGAAAAAAGCGGATAACGTGTGAACGAGAGACCTCCACGTTAGAGTCGCAGCTAATACCAAGGAAATTTCTCAAAGAAAGAAATTTGCAAGTTTTGAAAGTTATATTGACTTTCACCACTTTCGTCCAATCATCCGAAGCATATTAATTTGCAAGTTTTGTTTGTATATGTCTTCATATCTATGTATATATAAGAAAAAGTTTATGAAGGACTAGCGTTAGCTTATCCTTTACGTGTTATTAAAATGATCACAGATAATGATATGAATGTTTATTAAAGATTTTATAGACAAATTTTAGTATTCGACAAAAAATATGTTACCCGTCACCTGAACTTCACAGAAAAAGTTAAAATAAAGAAATCCAAAGTCTAGATTCTAAATATTTTAAATGAAATATTACACTAATGAAAAACAAGCTTTTATAAGTAAATCCTTCAAGACTATCACTCAGCATTCTTACAGAGTTTGCATACCACATATATTGAATGAACTATACACCACCCACGGACAAATTGGGTGAATTTAGTGTTGGAATTGATTAGTGGGGTCTGCCCATGTGACGAGCTTACCTTACTTGTGGTCATAGAAAATATATATTAAAATAAGAAATGACAAATCCTGAAGTCATAACATTATATTTAAAATCTTATAACTAATAATTAATTTTTGTGTAATTTTTTTTGTTTATTTAGATCCATTACTATAAAGGATAAGTATGATTACAAAATAATATATTAAAATCAATTAATTATTATAATAATATATAAAAAAATTTAAGTATCGTTTTATGAAAATTTAATTGTTATAATAACGTATAAAAAATTGGTAAGTGTCGTTTTAATGAAATAACGGACCAGAAGCAATGGGTAGGAAAATAAAGTAGAGGTATTGCCGAGTTGTGTCATTTCATAGGGTAGGTAGGAAAAATGAGAGTAGCAAAAGTGAACCATATTTTGACCATTGAATGACGCGTAGAGCGAAAAAGAAAAAAGTCGTCAATCGATTCGGGGCAAGGACTTTCTCTCCATTAAGTCGAGCAAACATGTCTTCCATTTCACAATCAAACTAGACCTGAAAAAAAACAAAAAAACAAAAAACAAAACAAAACAAAACTACACCTGGCCTTCTCATTAAATTAAGAGCCTACCAAGGGCGAGTCTATGATAGGAACGTTCGGATCCCTATCCATAGGGAATTTTACAAGGACCACCAGATTCCAATCGAACGGTTTGGATTAAAGAGTTGTATCAAAACATTTTAAATTTCAGTACAAAGGATTACAACTAGCAGGAAAAAAAAACAAAAAAACAAAAAAACTTTTCACTCCCGTCTACCCAAAGCCAAAACTTCAAAATTGATCACAAACCAAACAACAGAACTAGCTATAAACCGTACTTGAATAGATAACTAGTAATGAAGAAGAACAAAATATACATAGCCTCATGGTCGTAAATATCCATGATATTTTTGAAATTTCCACCAAAATTTCTGTGTTTGAGGGGTACCGAAATATATTTTAGATGTAATATATTTTCCATTAAAACATAGATGAATATCAGGAAGTATCGATAAAAAATAATTGATATCAGTAACAGAAAGTGTAATTTTTGCAAAATATCATGAAATATTGAGGACATGTCAGAAATTTTGGTGGAAATTTCGGTTTGACAATTTCAGAAACTTCGGTTTGGAAATTTCAGAAATTCCGGATTTCTATCATTTACTAGATTTTTTTTATCTTGCTATAATTATCTTCTATTTTTAAAACAAATGGTGATAGAAATCAACTAGCAACTAGCAACTAGCACATTATAATTATCTTATATTTTTATGTATAGTTTCCTATTTATGAAAATATATTGGAAAGAGATTAAGGGAGAATGTCACAAATGCCACTATTTCAAAACCTCTTGACATGTTTAACATTGTTTCTGGACACTTTGCTTCTTTGCCACCCAAGAGTAATAGTCAAAGGTCAAAGGATATTGGTCAGAAGTTAACGTAACATGCTTCATCCAAATTGCACATATTAACAAAAAATAAATAAAAAATCTACAAGACACCAAATTGCCCATATTGGAAAAATTCTTCAAGAATATTTCGTGTTTTCGACATGGATAGTCAAACATCTCTAGCACGAGCCGCCAACTCTGGTCGTCGGAATAATCTAGTAGAAGAATATTTTGGGTATTGTACTTAAATATTTTCTATTTTCAACATAGATAGTCAAATATCTTCGTCTCCGGCCACCGGCGCCGACACCCACTCGTCGAAATATTATGGTTATTCTACTAAAATATTTTCCGTTTTCAACATTGATGGTCGGAATTCTCTAACTCCAACTATCGGCATCAGTCACTTGAATAATCTAATAGAATAATATAGGTATTCACTATTGCAGAATGTTGATTGCACGACGGAGCTTCCACGATCAATTTTTAGAAACGGTCGTGGAAGGTATGTCAAAAACATAGCGCTGAAATGAATTTCCAAAAACAGTCATCGAAGCTTCCACGACGGTTTCCACAAACAGTCGTGGAATCCTTGGATGGATTGCACGACAGTTTACAAAAACCGTAGTGGTTTTCTAGAAACCGTCTGAAAGCTTTAGCTTCCACGACCGTATTTAAAAAGGGTCGTGGAATCATCGCGAAAAAAAACACACACAGTAAAATTGTGCCCTCATTTTTCTAGATCAACACCAAAGTTGCAGCAACCAAAATCAGTTCAGAAAGCTCTGAAAATAGTGCCTCCACCACAGTTGGACATCGCCACCACCATCTACCATCCATCTCTCTCTCTCGTAAGTGATCACTAACTTTTTTTTTTGGTTATTTTTCTCCATATTTAGACTTATGATTTTAGTTTTTGTATATTTTATTTTTGTTTTTATGAATTTTTGAGTTAATTGTGCAATGAGTGCTAATTTTGATATTCATTTTGATAGTGACTTTGACTTCTAAAACTTTGATATTTGGATTTAGGAGTTGCAAATCATTGATAGGAAATGGATGTGGTTTGATAGATTGTCTAAAAGATATAAAGATGGTGTTAAAGAATTTATTTCATTTCCAAAGCTCACATACAAAATGATAAGATTTCGTGTCCTTGTGAAAATTATGAAAATCATAGATCTCATTCCATCCGTGATGTTAGCGGGAATTTATGTGCATATGTGATTATTTGTTTTTACCAAACATGGTCTTTATATGGTGAAGTAATTTTCAATATTAAACAAACATCGATGAGTAAAGGAAACAAGTCTGTTGTTGAGGAAGACGTTGGTGATAATATGTTTGATATGATAAATGATTTTGAAGAACTCTTTGTGTACCGTTTGGATTATTTGAGGCAATAATTAATGATGCCGAGACGCTCTTGAATGACGGGTATACAAAATATTCAAATTAGGGGCATTGGTTAAATTATGGAACATGAAAGCGTTTAGAGGGTGGACAAATTCTAGTTTCACAACTCTTTTAGAATTTCTAATAGATATTCTATCAGATGATAAACAAGTGCCGGCTAGTATGTACGAAGCAAACAAGACGTTGGGCACTTGAGAATGAATATGAAAAAAGACATGTTTGTCCAAATGATTGCATCCTTTACCAGAAAGAATATGAAGATTTAGATGAATACCCAGTTTGTAAAGATTCAAGATGGAAAAAGGGCAAGAACCATCGAAAGGTAGTAAAGAAGTGTCGGTGAAAGTGTTATGGTACATTCTACCAGATCCACATTTGCATCATTTATTTCGTAATGCCGAGCATGCTAAGAATTTGACTTCGCACCATAACAAATGTGTTGATGATGGGAAGCTTAGGCATCTGACCCTTGTCTCACCAATTGCACGAGAATATAGATCCAATTGCCTATCATAGAGAAAGAGCCAACAATCTTTTATGGCTCTTAACTAATGCACCAAAAGGAAACTTGTTTCTCATGCCATATAATAGCGGGTAACATTGGATCTTGACAGTTATTGATTCGTGGGTGACTTGGTCATGTAATTTAATCCTCTTGAAACAAACCGGGTGACGATTTTGAAGCCCTAGTTAAGTCGTAAGTATATTTTCATGTTCCAAATTGTGATTTGACATTACATTATTCTTGTTTTAATTGTTTTAAACTTTGTTAAATAGTTAGTAGAGCACTTAATGACTGTAAGATTTTAGTGGAAAAAGGAGTAAGAAAGCGACAAAACTATGAAACATTAATCGATACTCCTCGATGTCATCTACAAGAAGGTCATGTTGAATGTGGTTATTTTGTTTTAGCTTTTCTGCAGGAAATAACCTTGCCTCTTGATGGATTATTCTTATTTCAAACTAAGGATTTTTATACTGCCATTAAGATGAATTTAGTAAGACAAGAGTGGGCTAATTTGTAATGTTGTTCATCCAATTTAGTTAGGAAAATGTATAAATTTTGTAATGTAATGTATGTTTTTGTAAGAATTTTGTACATTGTGATACAAAATTGATTACTGATTTCCTATTTCAATTATGGGCTATGTAATAGATAACATACGAGATTTGCCACTTGTTAAATCGAAGAAATTAAAATTTTTTTCCTTTCAATACTTTCCACAACCGTTTTCCACTGTTTCTAAGAAAACGGTCGTGGTAAGTGTTGCGGATTTTCAAATGCAAGTGTAAGTTATCATTAAGAAGTAATAAAGTTATAAGTAGAGTATCGTTCCCACGAGAATTGATTGATCACTAATTACCGAAATTGGTATACTCTAATTTTATTTGAATAAACCAAAAAAGAATTTAGAATAAAAATAACAATAATAATAAAAATTAAAACAAAGAACTCAAAATATTAAAAATCTAGGGGTTCCGATTTCACCATAATTACTCCGCCTTAGTTAATCAATCTCAAAAGCCTCAATTTATTTTCACAATTAATAGTCGAGAATCCCTAACTTATTCACTGGCCCCTTCTGAGGTTTAACAAAAATATCCTTAGAAGTTAATCCACTATATTCCTATGTCATTAAAACCAATAAGAACTCATTAAGATTTGTGGTTCTCATGTAGCGACTGCACAAGAAGGTATATTCATATCCCGCATGTAACTTATGGCATTCAACACAATGAACTAGACACATAAATCTCCTTTCAGTTTCATTATGATTAACTAGTCAACTAAATAGTGGTAAGTTATTTAAAAGCATTAAGAAAAATGAAGAACACTCAATCATGAAAAATAAATCAAAACTAAATTAAAAGAAGAATCAAAACATCATAATTTGGCTATATCAGAATCGTAGAAAAGAAAATTAATTTATAAATTAAAATCTACAAAACAAAAGTTCAATCATTTTAAATTATAAAAATCAAAAAATAAGAAAATAATAATAAAAACCTTTTATAAAGGTGTCACCAAGTCACTAAGATTTTTCCCTAATCTCCCCCTCCTTCTCCTGTTGATCTTCAAGATGATCTTTTCTGAATTTTATAGAAAACAAAACCTTAAAGTCAAGAAATATATATATTTTTTCTTCATTGTTTTCGGATCTACCAAGCAGCCAAAGACCATCTGCACGAAGCCCTAGATCCTCTATTTATAAGCCACCAAGCCAGCCACCTTTTAATTTCAAAAGCCTTCCCCCCTTTTTTTTTTAATATATGTTTTTTCTTTTCATTTCTTGGCTGCAACAAAAGCTGACGTGCACAAACCATGAAGGCAGGTGGCAAGCTTATGTTGGCCTAGTGGAAGAAGTGGGCCGCATGGTTAGCTGGCAGTGGCCGGAGCTAACAAGCGCAAGTGGAGTTGCTGGGATACACCACACTGGATCCGGCACGTCTCTGGATTTGCTGACATTGGTGTCAAGGCGCACATTCTGGCGCGAGTGAGATGCACTCACTAATATGGGGCTGCATGTGGTGAATCGGATGGTTGGAAACACGAGTGCTGTGCGTGGAATAGTCACGTGAGTGGGCAAAGTTAGCTTCGAATTTCCTTTTGCAATTTGTTGATGTTTTGACTCTATCTAAGCTCCAAATTGTTAATTTTTTCCATTAAAATAATTAACTTACACATTTGAGGACAACATTATTATTTTGGAGAAAAATCAAAATAATGATAAGATTATAACAAAAATATAAGCTTAGAATGTAAAATAACTCTATAAAAATAGAGTTATCAGTAAGCAAAGAACCGTGATAGTTTTTTGTCGAAAACTGTCGTTGAAAGTCACTGTTCCATGACGGTTTTCAGTGAAAACTGTTATGAAAAATTGCAAGTGCATAATTTCGTTAACAAGTAATAAAGTGATAAGTAAAATATCAATCCCACAAAGACTGTCGTTACTAATTATCAAAATTATATTAACTTCAACTTTATTTGAATAATCGAAAAAGAGATTTTTAAATAAAAAGAACAACATAAATAAAAAGACATATTTGAATCATCGAGTCTAACCAATCAACATCTATTACGTATGTTTTCCAGCGAATATCTTTAATATATTCATTAATCTTTCTTAAGCATTAACAATTCATTATAATAATAATTTTATCACCTCTCGGTCTCAAACAACGTATCATTATCCATTAAGAACCAAAAATTCATAATGCTATACAAGTTTCATAACTATCTATAGTTTATGACAATCTCATGATAGATTAAACAAGGGCTTATTTAATTATCACTTCTCAGTCTTAAATTAAATACCTAATCATGCAGAAGTTAGCTAGAAATTCATAAGCATTAAGCACAAATTAAAACACTCACATAGAACTGAAATAGAACATTAATTAATTAAAAAGAGAAAAACTCAAATATTCATAATCCGGATAAATTATATCCCTAGAAAAGAAATTACTTCATAAATAAAACTAGAAATCCAAAAAACAAAGATTTAATCATTCTCAAATTACAAAAAAATAAAAAGATTAGAAATAAAGCAAGAAAAACCAATTAGGGAGGTGTCACAGATCTCCAAAGCCTTCTCCTAAAGTTTCTTCTCCTTCTCCTCTTGATGATTCAAGATCATCTCTCCCATAATTTTGTAGAAGACTAAACCTGAAACTTGAATTAAAAATAAAAATGCTAAAATCTAAAACCTAAAATATTTTTTTCTTCTTTTTCTTCTTTGGTTTTCGGCTTCTCCTACAACCAAAGACCCTTTGCATGGAGGCCCCAAAACTCTATTTAAAGCCTCTTAGCCGCCGCCACAAGCCTCATTCTTTATTTATTTATTTTAATTTTCTTTTCTTTTCTCTTTACTGCAGTAGATTGCATTAGTCAGCCCTAGGGGCCCACGTGGATGGATAGTTGGCGAGCAACTATTGGCGAGCTGGAGGAAGTGGGACATGTGGCTAGCTTCAATTCTACCAGAGTAGGAAATGGGACAAGTGGCTAGATTCAATTCTACTAGAGCAGGAAATGGGACACGTGGCTAGCTTTAATAATTTTCCTTTTATTAATAATATTTTTAGAGTGATAGAAAAGTGATGAGGGTGCTAAGGGGTGCCGACCTAGTCAGGATGTCTTGATGCACCTACTGATTTATATCCTCTACGTTCATTTAAAAAAAAAATCAGCTAGAGCTGGAGAGCATGGGAGCTATTTTGGACACAATTGCACAAGATCCAGCATGTTGTTGGATCCCGGACACACGGCTGCAGACACGCTTGGCTGGGTGAGTGGACTGCACTCACGATCTGTGCCACTACAATGCTGATCTGACGGCTGGATCAAAAGTGTGAGCACACGTGGAGTCTGCCTGTGAGTGGTGGATGACGGCTCCAAATTTCCTTTTGCAATTTTAATACCTTTTAATCAACTTTTAGCTCCAAAATAATTTTGAGGGAAAATCAAAATAAATGCTAAGATTATAGCAAAAATAGTAGTTTAAAAATGCTAAAAATAACTCTATTTTATAGAGTTATCACACCCGCAAACTTAACATTTTGCTAGTCTTCTAGCAAAAGAAAGAGAAAAATAATGGAAAAGATTGAGTACTAACTTAGTTTGATTCCTAAAACACACCTCAAAGATGTCACCTATTTTATAGCTCGAGGAAAATTTTAACAATCGTGAAAGTTTAAAATTTCAATTCAAATGCTCGTCTCACCTTGCCTTAGATTCTTTTAGTGTGTGTATGAATAGCCTCTTACACTTAACCAATTGCAACTCCGATTAGCTTATGCAAACAAGGGAATTATGATGGATCTCTATATGAAGAATTTTACGAACTCCATAGGCTTGCTTTTCTTATCGCTCTCCACTAATGTAAACAAACATATTACTAAAGATCATTAGGACTTTTTAGGTTTGTACTATTAGGCTAGGGTACCGGTAGGATATAGATAAAAATATAGCTCAAAATACCCTAAAGACATAACTATTATAAGACCTTTGTAGAACTTTTGTAACACTCCTAATAATACCCCCAAGCATGATTTGACTTTCTTTACAGTCCACCTTTATTCCTTTGTTTTTTTAATTTTATTTAAGAAACAAGGTAGAGCACCTTTTTTTTTTTCTTTTTCTTTTTCTTTTTTTTCAATTAACCAAAATAAGCTTTTCGCAACTCCACCTACCCTCCCACACTTTAGCATAGCTCAAGATAATTCCTAGAATAATCAATATGCTTAAGGTTAAGAGTTGAAAGGTTAGAAATCAATAAAAAGCTTGGCTAAAAGTTGTGGGTAACAAAGAAAATGTAAAAATTATCTTCAAATGGGTGACTAGGGATATGCATACATAAAAAGGTAGCTTGAAAGGCTCAAACAATCCAAAGATGGCCTAAATCATGTCATTGGTAAAATGTAGTCTAGGATGTTTGCCTCAAGTGATAATCAAACAAGTTCTAAAATTCCATGAGATCAAAAGAGTAACTTAATTTACATAAACTTTCTCTGAGTAAGCAGAATAATTAAGTGATCAAGGCTATGTGCACAAAGTGTCAAAAGAATCATAAGCAAGACATAACTCACATAACAAGCAAGCACACAAACAATACAATATTCATCATTTTCTGAGAGCTATAATTAGTTCAATCTGTTCTTTATCATCAGCATTTGACAATCAAACATAATCAATACTCAAAAAAAAAAAATTTTGAAAATTTTTTAGTGCTTCTATCCCCAAACTTAAATACACATTGTCTTCAATGTGTAAGCAATCATGAAATAAGAAGGGTTATCGGAAACTTCCCTCGCTCGTGCTTGGCTCCATGAGTGGCTCCTTTGCTCCAATGCTTGCACCTAGAGAAGAAAACAAATAAGAAAAAGTAAAAGGTCCTAAAATTTAAAAAAATAAATTCGAACAAAATAAATAAAAGGATCTAGAAAGCTTGGGTTGCATCCCGAGAAGCGCTTGATTTATAGTCATCGGCTTGATTATAGAGAATGGATTCACCAAAGAGCGACTTTCCACCATAATAGGTATCGTATAACACCACATACAGGTCTTGATTGTTGATGCCCTCAAGCTTTGGCAAGATATGGTAGAGTTCGCCACGTAGCTCCAATAGGACTAGGCTTCGATGTATGTGCTCGGGAACATAAACCAATGATGCTAATGTAAGTGGAGGAGATATTGGCCACATCGGATTCTCATAGATTGATCTTGGATGATTAATGTGGTCACAATTGGTTAGGTACTATAGACTGTGTTCTTGTGATTCTTTTTCCATGGCTAAGTATTGTACCCCTACTCTACTTAAAGAATCATCGTTATGAAACAACTTTAAATGCTCCTCTCTTTTCATCGGCTCCTCAGGGTAGTAATCTTCAATGGTTTGTATTGGTGCATCAGATGTAGGAGTGGATGCTACCCAACTCTTCATATTGGAAATTGTGGTCATTCCCAAAGATTTTATGTTTCCAATAATCATGATCGGTCATGCCTTCCAACATGTAATAGGCTTGATCAACGGGGTCTTTGGAACAAAGGAAAATTACATGCCCACTTTCAACCCAACTTCTTGCTATGTCGCATAAGCCATTGATGAAGTTTTGAAGAATATATTTCTTACAAAAACCATGATCAGAAAACCTGTTAAGCAGGTCTCTATATCTCTTCCAAGCACCATACATCAGTTCCATTTCTTGTTGGGAAAAATTCATGAGAACCTATCGATGAGACATCTTGAAGTACCTCAAATAGATAAAAAAAACAAAAAACAAAACAAAACCAAACAAAAAAAAACAAAAGAAAATAAGTTAAAAGAAAAAAAAAATTAAAACTAGAGTTATTTGGTATTGTTATTAGTTAAAACAAAATAGTCCCCTGCCAACAGCGCCAAAAACTTGTTGCGGAAAATTGCAAGTGCACAATATCATTAACAAGTAATAAAGTAATAAGTAAAGTATCATTCCCACGAGAACTGTCGTCATTAATTACCGAATTATATTAAACTCTAACTTTATTTAAATAACCGAAAAGATTTTTAAATAAAAATAACAAAATAAATAAAAAGACATATTTGAATAATCTAGTGTAACCAATCAACATCTATTCCCTATGTTTCCAACGAATCTCTCTAATATATTAATTAATATTCTCAAGTATTAACAATTTATTATAATAATCCTCTTATCACCTCTCGGTCTCAAACAACCTATCATAATTAAATAAAAACCAGAAATTCATAATGCTACACAAAGTTTCATAACTATCTCTTGCTTATGATATCTCATGGTAGATTAAGCAATTGCTTATTAATTATCACTTCTCATTCTTAATTTAAATTCCTAATCATGCAAAAGTTGACTAGAAATTCACAAGCATTAACACAGATTAAAATACTCAATATAGAACTGGAATAGAACATCAATTAATTAAAAATAAAAAACTCAAATATTTATAACCCGGGTAAATCGGAATCCCTAGAAAAGAAGAATTACTTCATAATTAAAAATAGAAATCCACAAAACAAAGATTAAACCAGTCTCAAATTACAAAAAAAATAAAAAGATTAGAAAATAAAACAAGAAAAACCCAATTAGGAAGGGTGTCAACAAATCTCTAAAGTCTTCTCCTAAAGTTTCTTCTCTCTTCTCCTCTGATGATTCAAGATCATCTCTCCTTAATTTTGTAGAAAACTAAACTTGAAGCTCGAATTAAAAATAAAATACTAAAAAATCAAAAAACCAAAATATTTTTTTCTTCTTTTTCTTCTTTGGTTTTCGGCTTCTTCAACTGCCAAAAAAGGCCCTTTGCACGGAGCCTAAAGCTCCTATTTGAAGCCTTCTAGCTGCTGCCACAAGCCTCTTTTTTTTTTTTTTTTACTTTTCTTTTCTCTTTTGCTGCAGTTGACTGCGTCAGTCAGCCCTTGCGGCCCACGCTGATGGACAGTTGGCAAGCTGAAAGAACTGGGACACGTGCCTATTTTTAATTCGGCCAGAGCAGGAGAGCACGGGAGCTATTTGGGATGCACTGCACCATATCCGACACGCTGCTGGATCCTTGACACGCCACTGGAAGCGCGCCTAGTTAGGGCAAGTGGACTGCACTTGCGATTTGCACCACTACGATGCCAATCCGACGGCTGGATCAAACGTGTGAGTGCATGTGGAGTCTGCCTGCGAGTGTTGGATGATGGCTCCAATTTTCCTTTTGTAATTTTAATTCCTTTTTATCGCATTTTAATCCTAAATTATTATTTTTAACCCTATTAACATAATTTACCTACACACTTGGGACAACATAATAATTTTGAAAAAAAATTAAATAAATGCTAAGATTATAGCAAAAATATAAACTTAAAAATACTAAATAACTCTATTTTATAGAGTTATCAAAAACCGTAATGGAAACTACCGCTGTACTACTCGATTTGGCATCATTTTTGTCTATTCCATCAAACATCGTGGAATGTTAGCTACCACGACGGTAATAAACTGTCGTGGAATCTACTGTGGATTTCATGACAGTTTTTTAATTGTTGTGTACCTTTTCAGGACAGTTAAAACCGTCATGAATTCCTCTTTTTGTATTAGTGATTTTATTAGAATATAACATGGATGATTGAATGTCTCCATCTCCGGTCCCCGGCGTCGTCACCAGAATTGTCTAGTAGAATATTTGGAGTGTTTTACTAGAATATTTTATGTTTTCAATAAGATAGCTGGACGTCTCCGGTATCGGTCACCGACATAGGCCACTGGAAAGATTCTGTTAGATATTCCCAAATGGACTATGATAGAATATATTTTTAGATTTTAACAAAGATGATCGGACATATTCGACTCCGGTCACTAACATCGGTCGTCGGAGAGATTCTATTAGAATACTTTTGGATTCTAATTGATTATGTTTCATATTCTGTCAAAATATTGTTTGGATTCTATTAGAATCACTAGTAGCATGTTCCACAAATACAGACGAATTTACTCAGGCCAAACACTTTGAATACAATTCTAGTCTTCTGGAGTTATTTAAATTGGGCATAGAGCAAAAATACAAACAATATCCCGGTTTAATCTATCATAAAGTAGTAGGTGCTTCCTAAGTAGTATTTTCAACATAAACAATTGGACGTCGTCGATTTTCATACACAAGATTGTAGTAGATATTTTGTATAATCTACCAAAGAAAATAATCAATTTAAAAACAAAACACAAAAAGTGAATTCTATAAAGTTACTTCAACCAAAAGATACAACATCAGCTTTCAACATCAGAATGTATGAAAAACATTTATGTTACTCATCTTAATATTTCAAGAGTGGTAACAAAAAAACACCTAAACTTCTCAGCTAACCATAGAGCCCAAGGATTCGAAGAAAGCTTGTCTCAGGGACATGCTTGAAATCTGACGTTCAGATTTTAACCCGTACACACCGATTGTCCAAAAAGTCTTACTTCTTATCCAAACAATAACAGCTAAACTTAAGAAAAACTTTCATTGAAAAAGAGCTAAAAAAGGCCATCAAAAGGAAACAACAAGGAAGCACTAATCGAACGCTCTCCAAACCACGTTGTCCATTAGCAAAGTGCTTTTAAAACATTAATAATTTCTCTTGACAATCATATTATTCAACATGGTTCACTTCAAACGAACATTGCCTTGCCACAAAATAAATTATATATTAATTTGGATTGTGTACAACAAAAACTTGCTTAAAGTTTTACATAGTTATATTAATTTAATAAATAAATTATGCACAAGAGTAAAATATTACACTCGTCTCGATATCTCACAAACCAACATGTGGGCGTTTTGTTAATCGGATATGATCACTATCTCACCTTTATGTTCTTTGCATTTAATTCTCAACCCATGAGAGAAGCAAATAGCTATGCAGAAATTTTTTTCTCACTCTAGGTTCTCTCTTTCAAAAAAGAGACAAATGTAATAATCTAATGGAATAAATTATCTATTTAGAGTGTCATGAGAAATACCTAATGGGATAATTTTTTAAATTAATTTAAGTAAAAGATATTGCCTATCTCCCTACATTGGGAGGTTGCGTGCGGCACCTATCACCCAACCCAGTGCTAGATGGCACATATC
Source organism: Ficus erecta (assembly GCA_008635985.1). NCBI lineage: Eukaryota > Viridiplantae > Streptophyta > Magnoliopsida > Rosales > Moraceae > Ficus > Ficus erecta. Next base: position 30,854 of record BKCH01002348.1, read on the forward strand.
TCCTCCTTGGTTTATTCCAATTTTCAACTTTTGTTTCTTGTTTGAATTTAAATTATGCTTTGGAATGAAAGACAATTCTAAATCCGCTTTGTCTATGAACAAGGAAGCTATACATAATGCAACAATGAATCTCATGGAGAGTTCGATCCTAGCTCACGATGAACGCCGGTGGCATGCTTAAAACATGCAAGTTGGATGGGAAGTCGTGTTTCCAGTGGCGGACAGTGAGTAACGCTTAAGAACCTGTCCTTGGGAGGAGAACAACAGCTGGAAACGGCTGCAAATACCCTGTAGGCTGAGGAGCAAAATGAGGAATCCACCCGAGGGGCTGGCTGGACACGCCAGGAATTATCCTGTGATGTAGGAGTCATCTTTGGTGTGGTTGTCCCCACTGGATCATCCAATTGGAATTTATTTAAGTAGTCACATCATTTTTAAATTATAAAATTAATTCCTAATCAATTTTTCATATAAAGTCAGTATGTATTAATATTGTGCAAGCATCATGTGGAACTATGAACTTATAATTTTAAGCTTTAATAAATTTAATGATTAATTAAACTTTTAAATTAAGAGCCCGTTTGGTGGAAATCTAGAGATGATGTTTTTGAGGTAGGGTTGGTAATACATGTTTGTAGAAAAATTTTTTAGAAAAGTTTTGTAATAAAGAAAATAGTGTAAAAATTTGAAATGTGTTTTGAAAAAAATATGTAAAATGAAAATTTTCTTATTCGTTTTGTCGTTACGAGCATTTTGACATAAAATTAATCTCATTTCAATTTGAAATGAAAAAGTTATGAACTTTTAAAGTTTGAGGTTTTTGAAAATATACGAGAGAGAAAGTTTGACATAAAATTAAGATTTTTGGATCAGATGGTGTTTTGCCATCTGGAGTTAATGCCCCAAATGGGCACTAATATATCATTTTATAATTCCAAAGTTATTTCACTAAAAACTTAGAATTGCATTGTTGAAATTATAAATATAATTTATTCAAGAAGGTTGAATGATTTATTGATATAATCACTACAATAGATCAATCCTTTATAAATAGTTCACAATCAAAGCTATATTCCATTTATCAGTTAATCTCTTTTATTGCACTTTTCTTTTTAAGTAATATTGATTCACTAATGAATAACATATTCATGATTTTATCATAAATTGAACACTCTTATTATTCAAGCCATGAATCAACACTTAAGAGATCTATCCATATACTTCATAACGAAGGAACGGACTTCATCTCGTTAAATTAATATTCTCAGTTATTTACTTGTTTATGTCTTTAAGATACCAGGAATGAATTTGACAATTTGTGAATTTATGCCGAATTATGTCTTTTTGTGAATTTGTACCAAATAAGTCAAAACATAATGCTATATATAAGAGTATGTTAACAATATAGAATTAAGACTGTTACGTATATGATCATCACTAATAAAATTTGAATACTCTAAATACTAACAGAGATCTTCAAATTAAGCATGTTCTCATCCTATACTATCATAATATATAAAGCTTTTTTATCCCAATAACACCTCAATATTGTTTCATTCATGATAGCGATGAATCATGCTCATAATAATTAATTAAATATCCGAATTTAGATATTAGGGACAAATTTAGAATATTAGTCTTAAATATTATCTTTTTGTATATAACACTTGAACAAAAATCACAAAAATTTATCATATTTATTAAGTTTCAAACATATATGCATATAAGAGTATGTGAAACATAAAACTAATTTATTTAAATAGCAATAAAGTCTTAATATCATATGCTTTTCTGGACATCAATTCTAACATAATTTCTTCTCCTCCCCCTTTCTCAATCCTAAGCAGAGTTAGAAGTAAAGTAAAATGCAATATCTCTGAGTCATTTACACTATCCTAAAAATCTAGATTGAAAGAGAAAGAGAAAGACCAATAATAAATAAATAAAAAATAAATAACAAGAAAAACACATATCATAGGCACCGATCTTCCCACACGCCAATGACAGAGAAAGCGATTCCTTGTCCTCCTCCTCCTCTAACCACCGCACGAGTTTCTCCGACCCCTTCCTGATCTGGTCTCCTTTTTTTTTTTTTTCTTTTCATTTTTTTGTTTATTGTTTTTCATTTTTTTTAAATTTGAAAATTTGTGTGTTTAGTTTTTTAATTTTTGAATTTTCTTAATCTTTTAGAGTTTTAAATATTAAAGCAATAATGATAAATGAAATGCATAAAGTATTGCGTGTGTACAACAAAGATCCAACCTGCACGAAGAAACAACTGCAAATGGTTGTACATTTTCAAAAATTGGCTAAAGTTATCCTCTCGATAATAGTCCTGCTCATTCAAAACTATTGAAGGATTGAACAATGTCGAATTACTTTTGTTTTCCATGCAACACAATATCAAAGATCTTGTGATGACTGATGAGGGATCATACGTGCTTTCAAGACGCATCATCTTCATCGATTTTATCATAATCATGGTGGTTGTAAAGAAGAGCCACAAAATCTAGAATTTTTTTTTTAATGCAATACATCTTCCATTTTGGCTTGAAAAAGAGACGTATAGGCAAAAACAATTGTAACTTGTTTTTGGCATTGCATAATTAGGTCCATGGATAACATGGCTACTGATAATTTGGATGGACCAAGCTTGTAACGTTAAGGCATGCAAAAACAAGAAAAAGTAATCAAAGAAATGTGGTGCAGTAAATTGTTGGATGACACAATTTTCTAGATTTTGAGTGACAAGTAAATTGTTGAAAAATTCATGGGTAGTGATAGAGAGAAGATGAATTTGAAGGTGATAGTTTTATTATGGAGCCTGTCTCACACGAATAAGCACTTTAAGGCGATAATGACCTTGAATAATTTTTGTTGTTGCACTACGAAGACCCGAGCTTCTCACTGTGTTACAAAAGTTGGAGATGAAATTCAAGTCGATATCAATTTCAAGAAAAGACAAACAACAAGAGACAAATATCCTACAAATTAGGCCTCCTAATTTAGTCATATGTATTTAATTTAGTACCTTAATAATAAATTTTACATATTTAGCTGGTTCTATAAAATAAAATACATTATCTTATAAATTTATGAAAGCATTGATTTATTACGTTGACCTCAAGTCGGGACTGACCAAAAAAATTTCTTTAATAGTTGTTAGTAATTTATCAAGGTTATACTGCATATGCAAATGAAGTGGAGTGACAGATCATCACATGCTGCCTTTACTCTTTGTCTCTTCTCTTAATTATTTAACTATAAAGAATAAAGTTTTTTAAAAATAAAAAATTCTATTAAAAAATTTGTTTACTTTATTTTATCTTTTGTGATGGGTTTTTTTTAAATCTTTATTTTATCTTTTGTGATGTTTTTTTTGTTTACTTTATTTTTTATTTTTGACTTTTTCTTGATTAATTACTTTATCTATTCATTCTCTCTCTCTCTCTCTCTCTCTTTTCCCTCACTTTTTCTAAATTTGTCTTTTTTAAGCTCTTATTTTTTATTTTCATAAAAATATTTTTAATGAATTTATTTCTTAATCAAATTTGTGTATTTACGTTCACTTTTTTTTTTTTTTTTTTTTTTTGTGATAACCTAACATATGTGTCAAAAATTATTATATTGGAAATTTTAACATTTACACTCATAAAATAAATCTTTTACAATTGTAATTTGTATACATTTGATGTATATAAAGCTGGAGATTTCAATTAGTATAAATTAGTATCTTTATTGGTTTCTAGTTGATAATAAAGTCCTTAAAAAAAAAGTTGATGATAAAGCCAAAACGACAGACAAAAATGTCGTTGTCTCTCCAAGTCCCGGTGGTCGGAGGCTCACAGGTCACTATATGCTGCCATGAAATGGAGCGGTGTTACTTGATGGCCCACGTCGAGCAGCTCCACTCCCAAACCATACGCCTCAGCTCCAATAACGACGCCATGGGACGCCTCATCAAGTTCAGTGCACTCTCTCGAAATGGCCATTCGAGTTATAATGCACTCACTTAAGTTGTTTGACGAAATGCCCCAATCAGATACCTTCATTTACAACACCATCACGAGAGACATGTTGAATTCCTAGTTGCCCACAAGCTGCCTCCTCTTTTACCTCGGCGTGTCGCGCAGCTCCAAAGCATCGAAGTTCCGCACTGCTTCACTTTCCTTTCCGTTGTTGGCGCATGTTGCCTCGCCAATGCCACATTCTCAAGTTCGGCTTCAGAGAAAAAGACTTTTGCCAAAACAGCTTGATCAATATATACGTCAGCTTTTGAGCTTTGAATGATACGAGGAACATGTTTGATGAAATGACCATGCCGGACAAAGTGTCCGGAACAACTTGATAGCCGGATACTCTCGGTGTGGGATTTTCAGTGAGGCGTTTCACCTCTTTTGAGTCGAATCTTGAGAGGAGCTCAGTTTCTTTGAAAGCCATGTTCACGTCTTTTGTGCAGAGCTACTGCTTTCACGAGGCATTTGCTTTGTTTGAAACATTGTGGGTCGAAAAGTTGGGGTTGGACAGTTCTTGGTGGCAAGTATGCTCACAACCTTTACTGAATTAGGTGCTCTAAATCCAAGGAATTAGATACACAGATGTATAGAGGAAAGTGGAATCGAATTAAACTCCAAACACGCATCCACGATTAATTGTTTACCTTTATTGCAAATGCAGTTGCTTGGAGAAGGCCTACAGAGTTTTATTGCATGATTGCTGGGCTAGCAATGCACGCCAAAGACAACGCAGTCGTCAAGTTCCTTAAGAAGATGTAGAGGGAGTTGGTGCTCCTGAAAAAATCATGATGCAGGAGCATAGTTGAACTTGAGAGGCGGCCTATGTGGCTTGGATCTCGAAGAAATGTCTGAGCCCGTCCGCTAGGTGCATAAACGGATTCGTAAGGGACTCCTCGAAATAAGGGCCCAAATGAATAGTGCTTGGGTGGATTCCCGAATCTGATAATGGGTGATGTTTAAAGAAATTGATTGCATCTCTCCCATAGTTACAACTTTTGGGAGCAATGGTTGTGTCCCTCCTACATCACATCACTTTGTTAGTCTCCCTAATGCTTGCACTCACTCGGGGTTGATCGAAGAAGGGCATCAAGACTTCTTTCAAATGACAGAAGGTCATCAAGTTGAGTTGAGAACTCATAACCGAGCATTGTGGATGCATGGATGATTTGCTTGGAAGAGTTGGGATGTTGAAGAAGGCGAAAGAGATAAACAACATGCCAATAAGCCCAAGGGAACGTGGGAAAAAGACCAAAAGGCCCTTGCTTGCTGCAATGCATCAACGAGCAACTAATGCCCTCCCTTGGAAAAGCAATTTGCTTTGCTCTCTATAAAAGCAACAGTGGAAATTGTACTTTTCCCAAGCTCATTTCTTGTTATCATTCCTATATCTTTTCTATTTTAAACACAGGTATCAAGTATACTTCTAATCTCCCTTTTAATGTTATTTAATTTGAGTATTTTATTCTAGCACCATTATTTCTAGGGAAAAGTATCTAAATGATATAAATTTAAAGATCATTGTACTAATATGACACAGAAGAGTAACATTAAACTAATATGACACAAAATCAAACTAAAGTAAACTAAAATTTGTATTATATTGATCAATAAAAAAAAAGGTGATTATTTAGGTAATTTTTTCTTATTTCTTATATCTTTAATTATTCTTGATGTCCATCCTTTTGGTTTATTTATTTCAAGTTTTCTGTTTAAACTAGTCCATTTTCCAGTTTTCAGTATTTATTTATTTATTCATGCTCATTTGGTTATTTCTTACTTATTGCAATAATTTTATTACTGTTTACTGTTGGTTATTTATAGACAAATTGTTGAAGTTATTTATGCTCAGCCTTTATTACTGGGCCCATTATTATTGGCTTTATTATTTAGATCACTAATTGTTGTCACTTATTTTAACACACTTAATTTATCACAATGAAACTAATCTTAGAGTCTAATAAACAAATTGTTTTAATCAATTTTCTTTATTAGACTCTAAGATTAGTTTCATTGCAAAGAGTTTAATAGATCAATTCTTATGCAACACACCGATCATAAATAAGTACATTTATTATATTTTTCATATAGTCAAATTTAAAATGACATTCATTAATAAAGCACTTAAGATAAAAACACTCTCATCATTTCTAGAATATTATTTCAATAATTTCCCTAACTAGTCTTCAAAATATGTTATTCACTCATTTAACTACTTAAGTCTTTGACCGCCTTTTTTTCCCGCCAAATTTTTGAATTTATGATTTTTTCGTTGTGCAAAAGTATACACTTTTTCATATAGGCACAATATGATTGAGCAATACTCCTGTGCCGAAACAAATATGTCTTTCGCTTTTTTTTTTCTCGGCATAATTTTGAATTTTTTCCCTCCAAATTTGGGGCACGTTTTACGCGGACAGCAAACGTGTCCTTTTTTGTGACGATTATGCACAATAGGGTTGAGCAATATTCCTGTGCCGAAATGATTATGTTTTGTGCCTTTTTTTTTCCTGCCAAAAGTTTGAATTTTTTCATTTCCAAATTCCTATATCTTTTGGGCGTCGCGGAAACGTGTAACCTTTTTCACAACATTAGGCACTGCAAGTTGTGAGCAATATTCCTGCGTTGAAATGATAGGTTTTTTCACCATTTTTTCCTGCCAAAATTTAAAAATTTTTTCCCCTCCAAAATTGGGGCATGATTTTGGGGTCGCAGAAACGTGTACCATTGTCCACAAGGATTAGGCACCGTAGGTCGCGAGCAATATTCCTGCAAAAAAAAAAAAAAAATTCATTTTCCACTTTTTTTCTCGTAAATGTTTTGAATTTTTTCCCCTCCAAATTGGGGCACAATTTTCGTGTCGCAGAAATGTGTATCTTTTTTCACGATGATTAGGCACTGCATACCACGAACAATATTCCTGTGTCGAAACAACAATGCTTTCCATTTTTTTCCCGCCAAAATTTTGAGTTTTTACGTGACAAAATAGGGGTACGTTTTTCGCGAAGTGCAAACGTGTACTCTTTTTCACGACAATTAGGCACAATAAGCCTCGAGCAATATTCCTGCTCCGAAACGACTTGAATTTTGCCTTTTCGCGGCCAAAATTTTAAAATTTTTCCCCCAAAAAATTGGGCCATGATTCTTGCGTCGTGCAAACTTGTAGTCTTTTTAACAACGATTAGGCACAATAGAACTGATCAATATTCTTGCACTGAAACGACTATGATTGTTGCTTTTTTCTTTTTTCCCACAAAATTTTTGATTTTTTTCCCTTTGAAATTGGGGCACAATTTTCAAGTCACAGGAAACGTGTACCCTTTATCACGACGATTAGGCGCCGTAGGCCTCGACCAATATTCCTGCTTCGAAATGACATGAATTGTCACCTTTTTTCACGCTAAAATTTTAAATTTATGATTCTTGCGTTGCGCAAAAGTATATACTTTTTTTGCACAATTAGGCACAATAGGACTGAGCAATACTTCAGCGCCGAAACAAATATATTTTTCACTTTTTTTTTTCTTGCCAAAATTTTGAATTTTTTTTCCCTCAAAAATTGAGGCACGATTTTCGAGTCGCAGAAACGTGTACTCTTTTTTATGATGATTAGGCGCCACAGGCCTCGAGCAATATTCTTGCTCCGAAATGACATCAATTTTCACCTTTTTTTCCCGCCAAAATTTTGAATTTATGATTCTTGCGTTGCGCAAAAGTATACACTTTTTTGCACAATAGGACTAGAAAGTCTCCGGCAATATAAACTTTAATTATTGTAAACGTGAACTTCAATTAGAAATATGAATTGATGTAAAAAAAAAATTCACATCCACTTTAACTACATTACACTCTGCGTGAATTCACATTTTGAACAATTGAAGTTCATATTCACAGCAACTGAAATTCACATTACCGAATACCATACGGTACCAAATATAAAACTTGGTGCATATACATATATATAAGACGCTATATATATAATGGTATTGGTTGGCATGTTAATGGATACGCTCCTATTTGGTTTCTTGCTTTAGGCTATGTTTGGAGGGAATGAAGGATGGAGGGGATTATATGAATCCTTTATGTTGTTGGATAAGAGAGAGGAAGAGTTAAAATGATAGATGATAGTTTTTAGTTAATTATTATATTGTCCATTTTAAACTTCTGTTTTTTGAAAAAAAAAAAAGTTAGTGACAAAATTGTCTTTTTAATTGAAAAGGAGAAAGAGAGTATGCATTCTTCTAAATGGAAAGATATTATGGTGGCCCAATGATAGAGATTCTCTCTCCACCTCTCTCGCTCTCTCCATCTTTCCCTCCAACCAAACACATTCTTAATATACGTGAATTTGTGTAAATTCAAATATTATAGATTATATATTTATATTCATTTAGAAGTAGTTTATCTATTGATCTTTTTCAAAAAAAAAAAAAATTTCTTATGATGAGTGATTCGAACTTTACACCCATTAATAAATTTGAATGTGATTTTATATTAGATTATCTGTATCTACTTAATTTTTCCATTTTTAATTTTTTACATTAAAACTTTTTGTTAACTTTTTTCGCTCTACAGTAACTTTATCTTTAAATAAAGAGCATCAAGTAAGAGAAAATGAGAAGAGAAGCAACGTTAAAAAAAGAAAAAGGAAAAAAAAAGTTATAAAGAAAATGTTGGGAGAGAGTTGGGATGAAGAAAAATGACATTTGACGGGCAGTGCAAAAAACATAAAGATAAGAGGATGACGAGAAGAAAAAATATTTAGTTAAAAAATCTTGACCACTAGATAAATTTTAACGGTATAGATCGAAAATACACGTTGAAACTATTCTAGTTTCAACACATGGGATTACACTTCTAAAAAAGGAAACAATTCTCCTTCCCTTTCGTCCAAAAAACAAGAGAGATGGACGTTAGCCGAATCAGAAAAAGCTCGCGAAAAGGTGGGAGGAACTGGTCTGCCGGACCGGAAAAATCTCGCGAGGCTGTGGAAGGGACGGGCGGCAACGGAGATCCGAGCTCACGATGTTGTGGATGCCGGCAAGCTCACGATCTCTAGTCTCCGAACGTCGAAGCCCTCCGGCAGCCGCCCTCTCCACTAATCACCCAGCCACCGCCTGTCAACTCATCTTCTCAAGGACCAATCCAGGGTTTTCGAGCGGCGCCATCATGGGTACTGGGTAGCATAGATCTGGCGAAGTTTTAACTCAGCACCTCCCTTGCTTCCGTGACGGAGTGGGCTTGATGGCTACGCAGTGGGGGGGCTCGAAGGCTAGCACGGCGGAGTGGGCTCACAGCGGCGACGGAGGTGAGACCTGTGCCGGATCTGGACGATCGTGTGAAAACCCCTCACTCTCCTCCGCGGCTCCGCCCAAACACAGGCCGAATAGCTTCAAATCGAGAGTGTTCTTTGGCCATTTGCGACATGGGATGGGCGGTCGACGATCGAGAATGCTGGCACCGTCGTCACTATGGCCTCGCCGGGTCCGCTCCGGGAGCTACCACCGCCGTTGCTCTTGCTCGGTGTTCATGGAGAGTCGGAGACAATGGTTCTTTATTTTTTTCTTTTCTTTTTTCTTTTTCTTTTTAATAAAATTATCGTACACATGTATTTCACAATAATTTTGGTGAATCTTTTCAATCTCGACCATTTATAACTCAGCCGACGGTCTAAAATTTTTACCCCATCATGTCTGATTGTAAAACTCCTCAAATTTGATTGTTATAATATCGTACAAAATAATTAGAAGTATTCCAATTAATTGCCTCTTTATTAAATTAAGGGCCTA
>BKCH01002349.1:0-128943 GCA_008635985.1 Ficus erecta
TATCAGGACTTATTCCAAAGTCAATAGGGCACCTCTTATACCTCAAAAGGTTGCATATTGAGGAAAACAATCTCACAGGAAAGCTTCCTTTGTCCTTGAGTAACTGTAAGGACTTGGAAATTCTTGATCTGGGTGAGAATAAATTTTTCGGATCTATACCAACCTGGATTGGAGAGAGCCTTTCGTCACTGCAGATTCTCAGGCTTCGAAATAATATGCTAAATGGAAGCATACCTTCACAACTATGCCAACTCGGAAAATTGCAAATCTTGGATCTTGCCGATAATAATCTGGAAGGAAGAATCCCACGTTGCTTTGGCAAGCTCACTGGAATGGTTACAGAGAATACTACGGTCCAAGAACACATGGAGCTAGTTCCTGGTCCCATATCCAGCCCACTTGTAATTTCACCAGCCCCCTTGCCTACAGATGAAGATACAGACTGGCATAGAGAAAAGGTCCGAGAAGTCACAAAAGGAGTTGATCTTGAGTATACAAAAATGCAGCTGAAACTTCTTGACTTTATAGACCTTTCAAGTAATAAGCTGGTTGGAGTTATTCCAGAGGAACTATGCCTACTATCCGGATTGCGTGGTTGAATCTGTCACACAATCACTTGTCAGGCAATATCCCCAACAAGATAGGTGAATTGAAGTTACTGGAATCTCTTGACCTCTCAAACAACAATCTTTATGGTTCAATTCCTCCTAGCATGTCCGCCTTACCTTCAATAAGCCACCTCAACTTGTCGCACAACAACTTGTCAGGGAAGATTCCGACAAGCAATCAACTCCAAACTCTCGACGATCAGTCCATTTATGCTGGAAACCTTCAACTCTGCGGGAAGCCTTTGCCTACTAAATGTCCCGGTGATGAAGATTCAGTCCAACCTCCAACAAGCACTCGCCATGAAGAGAAAGATCGTGAAGAAGACAAGAAAGAAAAGATCTTGTTCTACTTTGTTGTATTGGCTGGCTATGCAACCGGTTTGTGGGGAGTTATTGGGACTTTAGTTTTGAAAAGGAGCTGGAGAGTCGCTTATTTCCGCTTTGCTGACAACACTAAAGAATGGATGCTTATGATGGTAGCGGTGAAGGTAGCAAGGCTGAAGAAGATGATGGAGAGGACCAACGGTGAAGAGTAACTCAGGGAGGTCACCAAATGTTTACTCTATTTGTGAGTTCCAATAAATACATATCTGTTTTTCTTACGTACTTGGTGTGGTCATTAGTTGCTTTATTGGGATATTATGTTTTGCATTGGATAATTTTGCGTTAGTTATGTTTTCATGAATGCTACTGGGATATTTTGTATGTTATTGGGGTTATTATGTTTTGTGTTGTGGAATGTTGTATTGGATATGTTATTGTGAATGGTCATGTATTTATATCTAATTAGTGTTATTGTCGTTGGTTTCAATCCTTCAATATTGTTTAGTTTTCTGTTTAAAAAAGTTCCGAAACGCATGACAGTGCTCTGATTGGTAAAAGAGTGCATGACTGAAATCATTGTTATCAAAAAATATAAATCCGGAAATGTCGGATGTTATATTATGGTATATAGATCTAGTGGCATATCCTTTCTTAAGTCTAAAATGAAATCGTACATGAAAAAAATAACCTAGCTACTTTTCTGTATACATGAAATTCTATATAAAAGAAAACTTGTCTACTTGTTCTGCCACATTTCCACTTGTTCAATTGAACTTTACCTTTCTGTTGATAAGTGAATAAAGGAGGAAGGACCACAAGGAGGTGGCATGGTGCATTGCTACTACCTGCAGGACCCTTCATCGTTGAATCCATCACGAACTTTTTCCTCCGTCCACGGTGTTAAGCAGGCCATGGACTCCTAATAGAATTCAATCGACTTTTTTGAGGTTTTTGAAGACTCAAATTGCTAGAGCTTGGCATATTCATTTAAAAGATGAAACATGTAGTCATACACATGCTCCATTTTCAACTACTCCTCAACGAATCCGCTTACCGCCTCTCCAATAGATTTTGCCTTATAACATGCATCAAAACAACAGGATGAGAAATCAAAATTTGGTATCGCATTTAAACTTTACTTTACTAAGCAGGTCAGCCTCTAGGTTCTCGTTCAAAACTAAAACATCTCGCCTATTGAAAATACAAGAATTTTGGGAAGAGATATACACCGATTTGCTAACTCTCTTATACAAACTCATGCCCTTTCCATCACTTCTCTCTCTCTCTCGCTCTCTTTCTCGTAAATTCAAAGCAACTCATTTTTACAACATCTGTTACATATCCAATCTATCAAATATATATATATATATATATATATATATATATTTACATATATTATAAAATAATACATCTATATCTATAGATCTATAATTATTTTGTAAAAAAGAGTTATCTTTTTTACAATATTTAAAAATTTAGTCTCTCTGTTTTATCTTTTTGTGCAATATTTTTTTTAATATATTTTTAACTTCCTTCTATGTATTATTTTTTGTTTTTACTTTTTTCTCCCAAATTTCTTTTACATATTTATAGATAAAGGGAGAGACCGTGGCAGAATCTCTCCCATAATAACTACCAGTGGAGCTCTTTTTTGAACCGTTAGATTTAATCGAACGGTTGAAATGTTATTGGTGTATCATACTTATTATACACCTTATCTCATATTACATTTCTCATCCCAAGTCTTCTCTGTCACCAACAACCTTCCCCCGGCCGGCGACCGCCCCGACGCCAGCGACCCTAGCCCCCAACACCCCACTCCACGGCCACTGGCACCCCCCCCCCCAGCCCTCCCTCGCAGGCCCCCTGGCCCCAGCCCCCCCAACGCCCTCCACCCCCGCCCCCCCCCCCGGGACCCCCCCACCCCCTCTCTGTCTCTTCCCCTTTCTCTCTCTTCTTGACCCACGCCCCCCCCCCCCCCAACACCCCAGACTCAAGAAGAGAGAGAAGGGGGATGGGGGTCCCCGTCGGGGGTGGGGGGGGGTCGGGGGTGGGGGGGGTCGGGGGCGGGGAGAGAGGGAAAGAGAGAAAGAGGGGGTGGAGGGGTCCCGTTGGCGGGGTCGGGGGAGGGGGGGCCTGGGGTGGGGGTGCTGGCGGAGGGGGGACTTGAGGTGGGGGGGTGCTGGGTGGGTTAGGGGCCGGCGGGGGGGACTGGGGAGTGCCAGGGCGTGGGGGCCAAGGCTGGAGCCTAGGGTGGGCTAGGGGCCGGGGGTGGGTCATCGGCAACAAAGAAGACTTGGTGTGGGAAAGGTAATATGAGGTAAGATGTATGATAAATATGGTACACAAATAACATTTCAACCGTTCGATTGAATCTAACGATTCAAAAAAGAGCTTTACTGGGAGTTACTCTATAAGAGGCTTTACCATAGCCTCTCTCATAGTTAAAACTCATTTAAAATACTTTTCATTTTTCCAATTTATTTCTATGTAAAATAACTTTTTCCAAAAATACCTCAACAAATTTTTTCGTACAATTTTTCAAATTGCTATGTTCACTTTTAATCACTGATTACTTAACTTTGTTAAGCTCATTAGGAGACAATAAATATATTAAGAAAATATATTGATTTCTTCAAAAATTTAACATCCACTAAGTCGTTAAAAAAATTAACATTTTTATGTTTATTTAAAAAAATCAACACATTAAATCCACATGTGCGAAGCACAAGCTTAAAAATTAGTAAATAAATATATATTAATGTAAAAATATTCTCTCATCTGGTGGAACGGCCGTTCGATAATACAACCCATGCAGAAGATCAACACAACTCGGGAAAGAGTAGAAAGAGAGCTAGAGAGAGATAAGGAGAACTCTCCCATCTGGCGATACGGGAGACTTCTTGTATTTATATTTATGAAAAGGTGATCTAGTGATCTTGTTGTCAATTGTATGCCCTCTTTGTTCGAAGAGCTTAAAAATTAGTGTGTGTGTGTGTATATATATATATGGAAAGGTGATCTAGTTTAGTTCAGGGTTGTATTAGATGATCTTGATGTCAATTGTCTGACCTCTTTGTTTGAAGACAAAAAATCTTACATTTTCTTTTTATATAAATGAGAGAAGGGGGAAAAAAAAGCCCCAAAGCGATTGTTGTTGTTGTTGTTGTTTTTTTTTTGTCTTTTGTTTTTTTTTTTTTTTTTTTTATGTTTTTGTTTTTTTAATACTATAGTGGTTGCAGGTATAAGTAATAATTTCACACATGACTACCTTAAAGTATAGAGTTCAAATCCCACCATCTTCAAGTTAAAAATATATATAATATATTATACTAAAGAAAATAAAACGTATTCCAAAAAATAAAAGAAAAAATTAGGTTAAGTAACTTTTTTTAATCACCTAATCTAATAGATGACCCAAATTTTTTTTTTTATTTAGTAAAATGCCGTTTGTCATTTTTTAGATGTAGTCAATGAATGATCGACTAATGATCAATCAGTGATTGATTATGAAAATTGATGATTAACTAATGTCTAATCAGTGATTTATAATAAAATTTAGTAATTTACGTTATGGTTAATTAGTAATTGACCGTATGTCACTCCACTACTACAAATTTGGCATTCCACGACGGTACATCAACGACCGTTTTCTTAAAAACCGTCGTGGAAAATTCGAAAAAAACACGGAGCGGAAAAAATTTTCTGAAAACCGTCGTGGAAATGCAGGATACCACGACCATTTTAAAAGACTGTCGTGGAAACGGGGGCTTCCACGACGGTTTTTACAAACCGTCGTGGAAGCGTGGAGCTTCCACGACCGTTTACTTAAACGGTCGTGGAAGAATGGCCTTCCATGACCGTTTGTATAAACGGTCGGGGAAGCCCGTGCTTCCACGACCGTTTATCTAAAGACGGTCGTGGAAGCCTCCGTGCTTCCACGACCGTTTACTTAAAGACAGTCGTGGATATCTGAGTTTTCACGACCGTTTTTCAGAAACCGTCGTGTAAAAGTCGCGAAAAATTTAAAATGAACGCCGAGAGTTTATTGTTGCCGTCAAAATTTTTACAGCTACAAATCATCCGAATATAAAGTCAGATCCCTCCGAATACAGGCAGACAGTACACCGTGTGGACGTCCATCGCCATCATCTATATGTATCCATCATTATAATTTATCTGTAAGTGATTGACTTGTTATTGTTGTAATATTGATGATTTGTGGATATGATAATTTTATAAATTAAGGTGTTTTTTGCTTTATATATATATATATTTTGGGATCGATTTAGAGTTAAATTGTGCAATGGGTGGAAATAAATTAATTGTGTGATCAAGTAATGTTAGATACCTTAATTATATTATGGATTTAGATGGTTTTGTATTTTACTTATATTTGTTATGTTCTTAATTCGATTTTCAAATGTTGAAAAACCGATTAATGGGCCGTTGTTAATTAGTAATGAAAATTATATATATGCATGTTACATTAAATAGAGTACTCGACCTTGTAATAAATTATTTAATTTAAATTTTTTTATTTAGAATTTGCAAATCATGGATAGGAAATGGATGTGGTTTGATAGATTGCCTAAAGCACATGGAGATGGTGTTGAAGAATTTTTGTCATTTGCCAAAGCTCACATACAAGATGATAAGATTCCGTATCCTTGTCAAATTTGTGGTAATCATAGATCTCATTCCATTGATGATGTTAGAGGGCATTTGCGCGCTTATGGGATTATTTGTTCTTACCAAACTTGGTATTTACATGGCGAAGCTTTTTTCAATATTAACTCTACATCGACGAGCACTAAAGGTAAAAAGCCTATTGTTGATGAAGACGTTGGTGATAATATGTTCAATATGGTGAATGATTTGGAAGAGAACTTTGTGCACCGTCCGGAGTGATTTGAGGCAATGATTAATGATGCCGAAACGCCCTTGTATGCCGGGTGTACAAAATATACTAAATTAGGGGCATTGGTTAAATTATGGAATATGAAAGCGTCGGGCGGGTGGACGAATTCTAATTTCACGACTCTTTTAGAATTTCTAAAAGATGTTCTACCGGAGGATAACAAATTGCCACCTAGTATGTACGAGGCGAAGAAGACGTTGAGCACTTTGGGAATGGAATATGAGAAAATACATGCCTGTCCAAATGATTGCGTCCTTTACCGGAAAGAATATGAAACTTTACATGAATGTCCGGTTTGTAACGAGTCAAGATGGAAGAAGGGCAAGATGCCATCGAATGGTAGAAAAGGAGTGCCGGTTAAGGTGTTATGGTACATTCTACCGGCACCACGTTTGCGTCGTTTATTCCGCAATGCCGAGCATGCTAAAAGTTTGACATAGCACCATGATAAACGTGTTGATGATGGAAAACTTAGGCATCCGCCCGACGCACCTCAATGGAAGACATTTGACGATAATCATCCAGATTTCAGTGCAGAACCAAGGAATTTACGTCTCGGTTTGTCGACGGACGGAATGAACCCACATGGTAACATGAGTAGTCGGCATAGTACCTGGCCAGTCATACTTGTCAACTACAATCTCCCACCAGAATTGTGCATGAAGCGGAAGTTCTTGATGTTGACGTTATTGATCTCAGGCCCACAAAAACCAGGGAATGACATTGACGTGTACTTGGCACCATTAATCGATGACCTCAAAAGCTTGTGGGAAGACGGTTTACAAGTCAAAGATTCTCACCGTCAAGATACGTTCAATCTTCGTGCAATGTTGATTTGGTCAATTAATGACTTTCCTGCACTTGGCAACCTCTTCGGTTATCCTGTTAAGAGTTCTATCGGTTGTCCAGTTTGTATGAAGGAAACATCTTTCATCCGGTTGAAGAATGGTAAGAAAACCGTTTACCTCGGTCACAGGAGATTCTTGCCAACAAATCATCGATACCGCAAACAAAAGAAGGCTTTTGATGGTAAGACCGAAGAAAGATCAGCTCCTCGGATTTTGTCAGGCGAAGCCGTTTATGAGATGGTTAAAGATGTGAAAGTAGTTTTGGGGAAGAGAAAACGTAAGGCTCCGGATGTCGATGGACCTTGGAAGAAGAAGTCAATCTTTTACGAACTTCCATATTGGAAGTCACTCTACATTCGTCATTGCTTAGATGTTATGCATATTGAGAAAAATGTTTGTGAATCGATAGTGGGCACGTTGCTTGACATTCCAAACAAAACTAAAGACGGTGAAAAGGCACGGTTGGATCTTGAAGAGATGAAGATTAGGCCAAATTTGCTCCCCGAGAAAAGATCGAACGGCACATACTTACCTCCGGCAAAGCACACATTATCGAGACAAGAGAAGAGAAAGCTTTGTGAATGGCTTGCGTCCGTGAAAGTGCCAAGTGGGTACTCTTCCAACTTCAAAAGGTTGGTGTCGATGAAGGATTTGAGGCTCATTGGAATGAAAACACATGATTGTCATATCTTGATGCAACAATTATTACCTCTTGCATTGCGGGGAGTTTTAACGAAAGATGTGCGATATGCAATTACGAAGTTATGCTCATTTTTCAATTCAATATGCTCGAAGGTAATTGATCCACTGATGCTTGATCCGCTGCAATCGGAATTGGTGATGACATTGTGCATGCTTGAGAAGTATTTCCCACCAGCCTTTTTTGATATCATGATCCACCTAACGGTGCACTTAGTTCGGGAAGTTAAACTATGTGGACCGGTCCATATGAGGTGGATGTATCCTTTTGAAAGGTACATGAAGGTTTTGAAGGGCTATGTGAAGAACCGAAATAGGCCGGAGGGATGTATAGTGGAAAACTACGTAGCCGAGGAGTCAGTTGAATTTTGCTCCGAGTATTTGTCTAACGCGGACCCAATAGGGTTGCCAACGAGCGGTCAAGTTACGTCGAAAGGACTATCCGTGAGCGTTCATTCACCAGTAAATCGAGATGAATGGGAAAAGGCTTGTCTGTACATTTTGCACAATGCTAAGGAAGTGGAGCCTTTCATTGAAGTTCACATGGCGGAATTAAGAGTTGCGAATTCGAGGAAAACCAGATCTGAGAAGTGGATTCAAGATGAGCATAACCGGACATTTCGGGAGTGGCTAAGAAAACATTTGCATATGAAGCCTGGCCTTTCCCCAGACTTAATGAAGCTAGCAAGAGGACCGTCATCGATAGTCACACGATATACATCGTACTCTGTCAATGGCTACTCCTTCTACACTCGCGAAAGAGATGCGAAGCATACCGTCCAAAATAGGGGTGTCAGCCTCCGTGCCGAGTCTATGCATATTTCATCCGCAAAGGACAAGAACCCGGTATACGGTAGCATGAACTACTTTGGGTTCATTGACGATATTTGGGAACTAGATTATTGCGGCTTGCGGATAGCACTTTTTAAATGCAATTGGGCTGACAATAATTTTGTTAAGATTGATAGGGACGGCGTGACGGTTGTGGACTTTAGGCGTTTGGGATACAAAAATGATCCTTTCATTATGGCGTCGCAAGCGGTCCAGGTCTTTTACACAACGGATCCCGATAATTTAGATTTATCTTTAGTTGTGCCAATGAAGCAAAAAATGCACGGTGACGACCAAGAAAATGTTGAAGATTGCACCGACATTCCATCTTTCACAAGCGGACTGCCACCAGTCGAGGAGATTGATGATTTGGACGATGATACCTCACACTTGCTTCGTTTAGATGTCGAGTGGACACGAGTTGAGAAGCCCAAAAAGAAAAACAAAAAAGCATGATAGTTTATTTTTCGTTGTATATAATTCGTGTAGAAGTTGTTATATACAAACTAATATGTTAATTGTGCACATGTACAATATATAAATTATTTATATATATGCTAACTATACATGTGTGAATTAATAGAATAACAGGAGTTATTGATGTGGGCTAGCTCGTGCATAACACACAGGTGTGCCCGCCCGTGGGATTATAGGTGGACAAAAGTTTATGTTAAATATTATTCTCGACGCAACCACGACGGTTTTATACAACAACCGTCGTGGTATCTAACATACCACGACGGTTAATCTTTTAAACCGTCGTCGTATCATTTTAAACCCATTTATATTTTTTAACAATGGAAACCACGACGGTTTCCTATTTAAACCGTCGTGGTTTCTAGATACCACGACGATTTATTCATGAAACCGTCGTGGTATCGTAAATTTTGTTTTTTAAAAAAAATACCAAAAAAAAAAAAAAAAATTTTAGTAACCACGACGGTTTCCATGGAAACCGTCGTGGTTTCATAAAAAATTAAAAAAAAAAATTTTCAAAAATTTTTTTTTTAATTTTTTTTATTTAAAAAAAAAAAACATTCCTATACCACGACGGTTTCCATGGAAACCGTCGTGGTAACTAGGAAACCACGACGGTTTCCATGGAAACCGTCGTGGTTTCGTAAAATAATAATAAAAAAAAATTTCTTTTAATTTTTTTTTTTAAAAAAAATTATATATATACCACAACGGTTTCCATGGAAACCGTCGTGGTATCATGGAAAATTAAAAAAAAAAAATTTCGGAAGATTTTTTTTTTTAATTTTTATTTTTTAAAAAATAAAATTATATATATACACCACGACGGTTTCCATGGAAACTGTCGTGGTTTACATGATACCACGACGGTTTTTCAAAACCGTCGTGGTATCCGGGGAATTTAAATTTCTCCCGAAAAACGTGCGCGCGCATTTTTTCTTGTCAATTTCTAATTGTTTGTCCTCTTCCATCTCCATTTCCCTTACTTTTTCGGCATTCTCCCCCTTATTTTACATTGGTTGTCTTCCCAATCTCCATTAATTCTCTATCTAACTTTTGGCATTCTCCCATTTTTCTCTTAGTTTCCTCTCTCTCTCTCGTCGCCCACGCCGTCCACCAAGCCAATTTTTCTCCCTCTCTCTCCTTCGGTAGCCCACGACCCACGGCCTTCCTCTCTCTCTCCTCGCCGTCGCCCACGGCCTCCCTCTCTTTCTCCTCACCGTCGCCCACGAGACCCATGGCCTCCCTCTCTCTCTCCTCGCCGTCGCCCACGAGACCCACGGCCTCCCTCTCTCTCTCCTCGCCGTCGCCCACGGCCTCCCCCTCTCTCTCCTCGCCGTCGCCAACGTCGCCCACGGCCTCCCTCTCTTTCTCCTCACCGTCGCCCACGAGACCCACGGCCTCCCTCTCTCTCTCCTCGCCGTCGCCCACGAGACCCACGGCCTCCCTCTCTCTCTCCTCGCCGTCGCCAACGTCGCGCACTCCCTCTGAAGGAGCCTCCTCGCCGTAATTACTGTTCAGGTATTACCTTTTTTTTATAATTATTTCACCAGAAAGATTTTACAAATTTGAGAGAGTAGAAGGATTTTAATATATATATATATATATGTTGTTTGTGGATTTATTGGAGAATTTGATTGGAGAGATTAGGAATTAGTTCAGTTTTTCTCTCTGAAAAAATAGAGATCACATAGGAAGATAGATAGTTAAATAGAGCCCACGATCAAGACAAGTGGCTGAATCCCGTGAAACCATTTCCTTCTAGTTGCAAAGAGAACAATTAGGAGATTCATCAAGCACTTGCATGGTGATTGTCGTTTCGATGTAAAAACCGGAAAAAAAAAATAAAAAAATAAAATTGGGAAAGATAATATGATGCGAACGAAGAAGATAAAATAAATAACAAGTTGATTTGGGTGTGATTTTGGTGTACGATTTACAGCAATTTCATTGACGCACTTCCCGTGGTACGTAGAATATGCGCCTGAATCTATGCAATTCAGTTCGTCTTTTTAATGATTTTTCTGTTAAATATTTGGTTATTTTTGATTGAAGTTGATGTGTGTGATCCACAATGTTTTATTTTGCGCGTTTTTTTGCATTTTAGTAATTTAATATGCGCCAAAATCTATGCAATACACTTTTCTTATTTGTTTCTTTTTATTTTAATTTTTTCTTGTGAAGTGTGTACGGATGAAATGCTTTGTGCTAGTATATGTTTCTTTTTATAAGTACATAGTATATGTTAAGTTGGATGGATTTACAATCTTTTTATGTGTTTGGGTGCCATGATTACAAGTTAAATTCGATGACAAATTTTTTTCATTTGTGAATGGCCACCTTACTAGAGCTACATTAGGTTGATTTAAAATGTCGCAAGATCACGAGGAGGGATGCTCAACGCAAACTCATGTTGGAAAACCTCGCCGAACCAACTCACCTAGATTCAATCCCGAGGAAGATGGTCGACGAAGAGCGACTCTAATGACAAGAGTCCACCAAGTGAGGACAAAGGGGGAACGAATTGAAGTTTCGTTTGACGGTAAAGGGCAACCTATAGGGAAGGCAGGTGATGAATTACAGAGTTGAATTGAAGTGCTTGCTCGAGAGCACATACCCATTTGGATATCCGACTTTAGAAGTGCCGATTTAGCTCCAAGGAAAGAACTAGTGTGGATGGAAGTTGTAACTTCATTCATTGTTGACGAATCCAACAAAAGAGGAATTTTGAAGTCTCGTGGGGAGTCAGCTAAATGCTTTCGATACGATCTCTTCCAAGCTTTTGTCAGAGATCATCTTGATGACGAAAATGTGTGGCAACGACCGCCAAAAGTTGTTCACAATTACCCCACCATCACCCAGGAGGATTGGGAAAAATTCATTGCGTACCGACGTACCCCGGAATTCAAACGACTGTCCGAACAAGGAAGTGAGATAAGAAAGAAGAGCAAATACGGATCAACAGGGGGCCGAGACAGCTATAGGAAACGTGACCAAGCTCATGTAGGCTATTTACTTGGACAAATTGTGATAAGGGTATGTTGTACTTCCAATTTATTCGCTTATGTTTACTAACGCTAATTATTGGGATGCAGTTCGAAAAGTTTGGAGAATCTGCAAAACGGTATGACAGCTGGCTGGACATGCGCGTCAAACCCGATGGAGGATTTAAGAAGGAAGAATTTAAAAATATTGCCGAGCATATAGTAAGTTTTCGAATCCATTTATAATATAATCATTCCGTAAACTCTTTTATGTTTGCAAGTTCATAACATTTTCTCTAATTGTTACAGGACGAGTTTACTCAACAAGAGACACAAGGAAGTTTTGAATCTGTGGGGACAGAGGACATATTGACCAAGGCATTAGGCAATGCCGAGCATTCGGGACGGATTCGGGGTCAATCTAAGTTTGTCAAGCAGTCGCAATACTTCAACCTTGTGCATCCGTCAAAGCAAAAAGATGAAGTCTCGAATATGAAACTAAAGATTGCCGCATTGGAAAGAACCGTACAGGAACTTTGTGCGAAGCACGGCATAAACCGAGAGACTATGGCCGAGGAGATGACCGCACCTACCGTAGATCAACACAACAGCTTCAAAGCTAGTTGCACTTTGAATGAAAAAGAAGCTGGGCCGTCAGATCCGAATCCCATGCCGAACGCAAGTAAGGAATGCCAGCTGTTTATTCCTGATTTAGTTAACGGAGGAGTCGTTCTTGTTGCAATCGGCAGGGCATACGTGGACTGTGTTCCAACCGACACAGTCCATGGGATTCCTTTAGGTGAGGAGAATGTACGAGTGACCGTTACGGTCCCAAAAATAAATCGTGCACTCCTACCAATTCCGACAAACGAAGCCACATCTGTAGAAGAAGTTGTCGGTGGGTTTGTTGCTTGGCCGAAAAGTTTAGTCGTCGTGCAAACTAGTTTAAGCCAGGCAAGTAAAGGTCCCAGTTGTGCTCCTGAAACACAGGCTGAGGGAAGCAAACGTACGAAAAAGAGAGCAGGGAGGAAGAAAATACAGTCACAACCGGAGGTAGAACAACAACCGGCGCAAGAAGAAATGCCTTCGTTTAACCTTAATGATGTTTCCTTCGAATTGAGACCTTTGGCATTTTACGCACAAAGTTCCATGCGGGACGGTACACAAATAGTCTGCCCACAACAACACTTCGTCATGGGCGATGAGATGCCCATATATATTGGGTTTGAAGATATATATCATTTCATTTCATTTAAAGAAATTAGTGCAAACAGCATAATGGTTTACATCAGGTAATACATTTATCCTTAAATAATTTAATTATTTATCTTCTTAATCTTATATATGCTGTTTTTCCGTAACAAGTGTGCCTACTTATTTTGCAGATACTTAGTCGAGTGTTGTGCAAGAACAGGTATGGATCAACAGTTCGAGTTTATTTCACCAGTCCTTGTCTCACCAGTTCAGCAGAATGTAGATCGGGCCACCTACGTTCGAGAGAGGGCCGAATGTATTCTACGGATCATAAGAAACGCACCAAAGGGAAAGCGGTTTCTTATGCCATATAATAGCGGCCAATATTGGATATTGGCAGTGATTGATCCGTGAGATGACTCGGTCATGTACTTTAATCCTCTAGGAAACGCACCGGGTGATGATTTTAAAGACCTAATTACGACGTAAGTATTCTTTTATATGTTTATATCTATGATTAGACATAAAATAATTGTTATTGTAATTGCTTTGAAATTTGTCAAATTGATAGGGCACTTAATGATTGGAAATTGTTGGTGGGAAGCGGAATGAGACAGCGACGCAACTGGCAAACGTTGATTGATACCGTTCGATGTCCAATACATGAAGGTTATGTAGAATGCGGTTATTTTGTGTTAGCTTACATGCGAGAAATAACCTATACTGTTGATGGACTAGCCGTGCTTCAAACCAAAGATTTTTATACTGATGCTGACATGAGTTTGGTTAGGACCGAGTGGGCTAATTTTTTAATGCGGTGTATACAATATTGACTAGAAACAATATAGAGAATTTTCACTAGCTATCGTTATATTAGTTATTGTTGTACAATTTTATCTAAGTAATTACATAATACTTTTGGAAATTCGATTGCATGTGTAACGTATTAACATACGGGATTTAGTACCCGTGAGAAATGAAACGAAATTACCAAAATTTTTATAAAAAAAAAAAAAAATTCGCACCGACGACGGTTCCACGTAAAAACCGTCGTGGTATCCCTCGGGATACCACGACGGTCCCGAGGTGGGCGCGTCGTGGTAACCCTCGGGATACCACAACGGTCCCACCTCGGGACCGTCGTGGTATTCCTCGATACCACGACGGTTCCACCTGGAGACCGTCGTGGTATCCTAGGATACCACGACGGTTTGAATGTGGGACCGTCGTGGTATCGAGGGATACCACGACGGTTTTTAAATGGGCCCGTCGTGGTATGGCCTTAAAATCAGGCAGAATGTGAAATTTTTCCACATTACACGACGGTTAAAAAACCGTCGTGGAATCTCAAAAGATTCCACGACTCTGGATTCCACGACGGTTGGAAAACCGTCGTGGAATCGATACCACGACGGTTTTTAACCGTCGTGGTATCCCCTTTTTCTAGTAGTGATCATTGATTGATCACGTAAACTGATTGATTATTACATGATCAATCAGTAATTGATTATTTAAGAAAATTGATTAAAAATTTTATTAAAAAAATGATTTTTAACTAATTTTTAAAAAATTTCGTCCATTTTATTAAAAAAGTTCTTAAAAAAGGCTATTTAGCAATAAGTCTCAAAATAAAATCCTTTTCTTTTTTTTATTTTTTTATTTTTTTTATAAATAAACAATTAATAAAAAATAATTCAATTGTTAGACTAGTAAGGTATCAATGATTTGTATGAAAATGAGATAGTTTAACGCTTTTTCTACTTGCCGTGTGATATTTAGAAACGTGAAACATATACCAATACGATTGCTAATAATAAAAGTGTCGTATTTATGTGATCATCCGATGTGACAAAAAACACACCATAAAATGTAGAATACTTGTGTTTGAAACATAAATTTGAAAAGTTGTTTTCAAAAATGTTCTCATTCAAATTACTGGAACCATTTTTGAAGCTTTCTGAAAAAGAAAAAAAACTTTTCAATCCCATATTCCAAACGTAGGCCAATGAAAATGGAAATAACAAGGTTATCAACTCCAGAAAACACAAAAGGTGGAAATCCTCACTAATGGGACCAACACCCTATTTCTTCCAACATCCTCTTTCTAACGAAATGCTTTTGGAGTCAAACCAGGCGTTATCCAAGTTGCGAGGGAATTGCCACTAGGAATTATTGCAGCACCAAATCTAAAGAATTCAGTTTGCCAAGTTTCCACATTGTAAACACCAGCATCATGACCCGATCCATCTTCGATGTCATCGACGAAGTAGATGCTATTGTTCTTGCCCCTCACACAATTCGCAGGACTAATGCTCCATGAGTTGCCGTTGCCAATGAAAAATGCCTTGTCCCTAATGCCCCACACAACCTTCCAGTGTAAATTTACAGTAAGTCAGGTGTGTTTGCATAATGGCATAATCATTTACAATGTAAATTTCTAAACTTAAATCAAAAAATTTAGTTGTAGATTTTATGTAATTAAAGTACTTTTCTTATTAAGTAGAAATTGTTCAAAAATATAATACATGAATGATGAATTTTGTATCGAGTAATTGACATAAATGGTCCTTAGATTTTTTTTCAAGGATAATGATTTGATTCATATTTTTTTAATTTTGATCAAGAAGATCCTGAATTTTTAAAATTTTAACAATTCTAATCATTTTCGTCTGTTAAAATTTTAACAGCATGTGTGAGATATGTAACAAGAATTTTAAAGGATATTTAATAATTTAATATTAAATTATATATATATATATATATTAAAAAATACTATTAATCTAAACAAAAATAAGAGAAACCCCTTTCACAAAAAAAAATAAAAAGAAAGAAAAGAAAAGAAAAGAAAAAAGAAAGAGGAGAAACCCATTAGATTCGTGAGGACGGAGTGAGGGCGAAGTAGACTAGACGGCATGAGGGAGGGACGGCGGAGGCCGGTTCGTGCAGGGGAGAGCCGGGGAAGATTGAATCGGCGCAGGGGAGGGGCGGTACAGGCTGGATCGCAGGGGAAGAGTGGCCGCGATGGCTGCGTCGCTCGGTTGCGGTAGCGAGGCCCGTTGCTTGGCGCGGATGGCGACGGCGGTGGAAGGTCAGGAAGAACGGAGGCGGCGCGACGGACGACGCATCTGCTGAATTTCCTTGGGGTGGTGCACGGATCTGGGGGTTTGCTCTCTCCTCTAATTGGGTTAGGGATTTCTTAATGTTTTGAGGGATTTTTTTTTTTTTCTCAATTGGAGTTCTTCCGGCTCAACCGCCACAGAGTTCTTCCGGCCACTGCCATTTCCATTCTTCTACTGGACCTTCTTGAGAATGTGGTCGGTCTCCAGAAATTGATCGTCCTTCTAAAGGCCTCCCAGTATCCAGTCGAGCAGTCCCTTCTCCTCTTTGCTGCCTCACCGCGAACACTCTTCTTGCCGCCGCCGCCGGACCGAACGCCATTGCCAGAGACGCCATGGATTTCTTATCTTATCTGTGAATGTCTTGACCAGGGATAGTGATTAGTGGCAGGGAGTCAAACGAGAGTAGGAGGTTTTTTATTTTAGTTTAAATTTAAATGTTATTAGTGTGAATAAGGGAATTTTTGTTTTTGATGATTGATTAAGTTCATGCGTGACGTAACTAATTTCATTAGACACTTAACTTAAGTATTTGGATGGAAAAAACTATAATTAGTAAGAAAATAAAAGTTTAAGGTTTTTTTAATCAAAATAAAAAAAATATGGATTAAATTATTACCTTCTAAAAAGTTAAAAGATCATTTAGGTTTATTACTTTTTTCTTTCAGTATAATTTCATTTGCTTAGATAATTTTCACATTATGCAATTAATCTAGAAATTCAGAAAAGTCTAAAAAAAATTGTGTGATTGCATAAAATATTATTTTAGAATTTTAATAAACATATAAAGTTCATAATTTAATTTTAAGAATGTGGAATTAAAAAAATTACAAGTATTTTTTAGAAATTTTACGATTATTAAAATTTAATTCTGAATTGTAGAAACTATTCCAAAAAATATGACGACTATTCAAAAACTGAATATGGAACTGTTAAACAAATTAACTGAATAAGTACAATGGATTGCATTCCGGAAACAATATCTATCAACAGTCTAAAATCTTCGATGCATGAAGTTTTTGAACAGTTACATTTACGGTGTAGATTTTTACCCGATAGAAAGCTAGAGGGAGGATCTGATTGCATTAGAGAAAAGGTATAAGAAAGAAGAAGAAGAAAGCTGGAGGGAGGATTTGACTGCATAAGGGAAAAATTAAGGGAACACAACTACTTTTTACCCAAAAAGACAATTATTTTTAATCTTTAATCTTTAATCTTTAACATATAACATATGGCCACTATATCGGCTCAAATGCCCCTAAAATTTATTTAAAAAATAATTTTTTTAAAATTTTATAATATTAGCTTAATACCCTTATTTAAAAGGACGAAAGATATTTAAATAGTGCCTTTCATCCTAGTCTCTCATCTCGTCACGTGACAGGTCCATATTTTTAAATAAATTTTTTTTTAATTATTTGTTTTGTTTTACTTTACTTTATTGTCTATTTCACGCAGTCTTAAACCCGTCATGTAACAATTTTAAATAAAAATTATTTTTTAAAAAATTAAAAAAATTAAGAAAATTATTTTTTTAATTTTTTGTTTTATTTTGCTTTGTGTTATTTGTCTATTCTGCATGCATTTTGCACATGCATTTCAACTAGTATATATATAACAAAATAGTGAATGCACTTCCTTTTGTCTTGGTCCCATGGTCGCCACGTGACGGTTCTAATGTCTACCATGTAGCATTTAAAATAAAATAATTTTTCATTTTAAATTTTTTTTACTTTGCCATTTTTTCTTTTACTTTTGTTTTGCTTGTCTATCCCTAATATTTTAATCTTTACCATATGTTAGAAAAACGAATGTGCTCGTTTTTGTCCTAGCCCCCATGGTCGCTATTGGGACTCCAATGTTAGCCATGTGGTATTTTAATTTTTTTTTTTGTTTTTAAGAAAATTACTTATTTCATTTTTGTTTTTATATTATTATAATTTGTTTGTCTATATCGCATGCGCTTTACCCAACTAATATATATATATATATATATATATATATAAATAAAGGGAAAATTAGTGCATAAAAGCCAAAATTTCCATTTTCCTCCAAATTCTCCCTAAAATCACTTTTTCCTTCCTTTCTTCTCCAACAAATCCGGGGTCTCCATACTTTAAAAACAAAAATTATCACTTCTAAATCCTTAAGTAAATACTCCAAGAAACCATTTGTAAGGAGATCTCGTGTCCTAGTTCCAACCCAAGAATAAGCTCTCCAAGGATGTGTCCACGGAGATTCAGGAGACCAACGAGCTTTTTTGGGAGTGCTAGGACAAAATACCAACGATAGGATTGAGTGAGGCAAATTGATAGAGAAATCATAGTTTATGGAATTTCTGTAATTGCAAATCTCATCTGCTACATAAATTTTTGTTTGATATTGTGAGCAACTATGCAAATACTCTGAGGTGTATATGATTGTAAATGTTATGCCCATAATTTTAACATGATCATGATGATGCCTCTCTGTCATGAGTTTTTAATATATGTTCGTTGAGGCATGATCATAAGTTCATAATCACATGCTCAACCTAAAGAGAGTAGTTGGCTAATGAGAGTGAAAGAAAACTAAGTGTCACACCAATCTCCATATAAATAAAGATAATCATGACCTTTTTGACCCCATTTGTTGTTGGATTGGGCAATTCCCTCAATTTCTCGTTGGCAGAGCGGAATGATTACGTTTGTACACCATAAGTCCAAAATAATTATGAGCAAATAATTTAACTATTCATAAAACGTCATGCATTATTTATATTCCACCTTGCTTATCATGATGTACTTACTGAGTAAAAGCTAACTCATGTATTGTTCATGTTATAGGTATTACGCGTGAGAAGCCCGTACCTAAGTTTTAATTGATGGAATGACGGACTCAAGGAGGATAATGGAAGCATAGAGAATGGATGCTGCCTCACAATTTCATTTCCTCATTTAAATATACTCTTTGAGATTTATGTCAATTGTTAAATTAATTATGATTAACTAGATAGGTTTTATAAGGAAAAGACACTTAAATATATACCTACGTTAATTTAGGTACGGCGTGTTTGATGTCTTAAAATATTTATTCACTATTTGTCAAATATATAATACTCGTATTAGAATGAAGTAGAGTTTACATTAGCTATCAGTTGCAGATATAGAAATTTATCTCAGTGGATATTACAAATTGTTTTTATATTCAAAAACTTTTTAAAATTTATTCTTGAATTTTATCTCAAATATTAGTCTTATAACATAAAATAGAAGCTTCTAGCTCATAATTTGTTGTATGTTATTCGTAATTTTTTATATAGAAAATTAAGCTTCACTTTTATTTATTTGAAACCATTTTTTTCCTTTTAAAGGTAATTCTTTTTTACTAAAAAGTAGAAACTTGCACTTAATAATTTTCTTATTGTGGATAATTTTAAAATCAATAAATCTTTTAAAAATAAATAAAAGTTAAAAAAATTTG
Organism: Ficus erecta; assembly: GCA_008635985.1. Lineage (NCBI taxonomy): Eukaryota > Viridiplantae > Streptophyta > Magnoliopsida > Rosales > Moraceae > Ficus > Ficus erecta. Next base: position 19,465 of record BKCH01002349.1, read on the forward strand.
GAGAAAAATAAGAATCAATTGTTAGTGATGGTATTAATATACAAGAATAATGTAAGTGTTATGTAGAGATACATTTGAGAAAAAACTTTTGAGTGGGGCAAATTTCAAATTTTTAAGAAATTATGGGGCAAAATTTAGAATTCAAAAAGTTGGAGATGAGAGCTCATGTGCCCCCTGGCTCTGTATAGATCTGTGACTGTCAGCTATGATCAATTTAAATTATAAAATAAATTCTTTGAAATTATGATATACAAATTTAAGCTTAAAAAACAAGTAATTAAGTTTAAGCAAATAAATCAACGGTCAATTAGGTCGGGGTCATCACAGGTTGGTAAATCCTGTTATTATTCTAATAGAATTTTAGAAGTAGGTTAAGGGTTGCTTTTGCTACTTCTACTGTCATTATACTAATTTACTAAAATACCCTTTACGGTATTAATATTTTCTAATCTACCCATTATTTATCTTTGTAACAAATAATGAAATTGCATTTAACTATGTGTTTGAAATTTATAATTTCTTTCCACTTAAAAATAATTTCAAATTGTATATTATAATTTTACAACTTATTTTATCGTTGTAATATGTTTTTTTTGGTCTTTTTTTTTTTTTTTTTAAATAATATGTGCACCTTGAAGGTGGTAGTAAGTAAATATTCTCATTGAATTATTTCATTTTTTAGAAGAATTTGTTGGGGTAGTTTGAAAGATAAATTGGTGTAAGCTTGATAGAGGCATGGAATTAAATTTTATTGATTTCAAGAATGAATATTATTTAATTTTTTTTATTGATATATAAATTTTTACTCTTGAATTAATACACATGATTATAATTGAGACTTTTTAGAACTAGCTGTGAGTGCACGCGAAAATGCGCGAGCCGGTTTTTTTTTTTTTTTTTTTCTTTTCAGTAGGTCTATTAGTCTATTCTTACATTATCTATATATAAATTTCATAATATACGCATATAAATACACACACACACACAATTAATCTGAAGAAAGAGCAAATATAAAGAAGAATAACATTAAGAAAGAAACAAAGAGTGTTGAGTAATTTAGAATATGTTCAGCATTTTCTGCAAAGAGTGTAGCAACTTGTTCTCCAGATGGATCTCGAAGAACAACATCAAGTTTGCATCTATAATTACAGATAAATAATAATTAATAATGTAGTAACAATATATATGATATTGTAATTATGAAATTTTATTATGAATATTGTTGTAAGTACCTTGGTTTTGTTGTGGCATGTTGACCGTAATGAGTACAAACAAATAATTGATTCAATGCTGTTGATGTTTTTTTTTTTTTTTTTTTTTTTTTTTTGGGTAACATTGTGAACAGGCTATATAGCAAACTTGTTGTCTATTGTTTTGTGTTGAAATCTTCGCTTTTATCCAAAATGTTGTTTGCTGATAGTAAATTATTTCCAGAAAGAAGTTATTATTTAAAGAAAAAGTAATGTAAGAAAACTTTTAAAAATTAAAATTACAGTTAGAGGTTACATTATTTGGAAAATATTGTATATCATCTATCTTGATATTCATATCTGGAGAAGGTAGTGCCAAACTCGATGTAGACGATACATGTGGTGTCTCAACTGCTATATTGTTAAGATAATCTTCATTACCAGCTGTCCTGGAATTACATAATATTAAAAGTTCATGGTTTTTTTTTTTTTTAAAGAAAAAAGTCATGGGTTTTAATTAAACAAGATAATAATAAAAATTATCATGTTAATAAAAATATTGATGCTAATCAAGAAAAAAGTGCTTGATTGTTTGGTTGCTAAAGATATACCTTTACAAAAAAAAAAAAAAAGAATAAGTATAAAATAAATTAAGTATAAATTTAAAAAATAACGTGTTAAAATATCTTATCATTATATCGCGTAGTTTTAATATTGCACATATAATAACATAATTTACTTCGATCATATTTGAAATGGCAGTTCCTCCATTTATTGTATATGGAATTCCATAACGTTAACAATAAAATTTTTCTCCTACAAATATGAAAAGTAAAATTAATATTAACTTATTATTGATATTATGAATAAGTATAAGATATGAAAGTAAATAAATTAATTACTTACTCTTGATTAACAAAATATAGTTCTCGAACATTTGCTATACCATGTTTTGTATGAATTTCTTTGTTAAGCTTGATTTGATATTGTATTCTAATAATATCTATCATTTAATAAGAATTTAAAATATTTTAAAGATTTATAAAATAAATGAATAAATAGTAACTAAATATCAAATGTTTTTAATACTACGATTTACCGAAAAAATATTTATTGTACAATAAATCTTTTTACGTCAGAAATACGAAAAAAAATGAAAGTAGCTTAACTTTTAATCACATTTTCATCTTCAGCTTCCTTGACAACAGTATTGGCATTAATAATCCACTCAAAATTATTGTCAAAAACGTTTAGATACTCTTAAAGTATCTTCAAAGAGGTCAATGTTGTCTCGTATGATACATGCATTAATTTGTCGGACATAAGCATTCAAGATATAATAATAATTGCTAAATGTAAAGTATCTTCCTTCACATTTTCATTTTCATCACGTTTTTAATATTATTGCTAAATTTGTCGGACATAAGCATTCAAGATATAATAATAATTTAGATACTCTTAAAGTATCTTCAAAGAGGTCAATGTTGTCTCGTATGATACATGCTTGTTTCTAATTTGTACTCTGTTCAATATCAAATTAAATTTCATATTAAATTTTTTAATAACTAATTGATTATCTACATTTATTAATTAAAATAAATGTAGATTACACACCTCTGGATAAATAAAAATTAATCTCTGATATCTATTTGAGCTGAATTTACTTGTTCTTGGATGTTGTTTTTCTGACGCCATCACTTTTGCCATTTAAATAAGAAACGCTTATGATTGATTGTCATTTTTTCCTATAATTCTCTCTTATAGATAACTTCGTTATCTCATACTCAATAATGATAACAGATACCTAGAGTACTATCAATGTATGTCATTTCATAATTTTATACTTAATATCCCCAACTCATGCTTCTAACAAGTATCATGTGCATTTTTTGTCAAAAATATAATTGAGGAGAAAAATTTGTAAACTTTTTTAAAGTTAAGGGAAAAATAATGGTATAAATGAAAGTTTAGGGGGAACAGTTTATAACAAGGCGAAAAGTTCGGCGGGGGAGTGTAATTTGTTCTCATAAAAAGTAGGGACCGAAAGAGCAATTTTACTCTTTGAAAGCAGGAATGGGAGTTTAAGGAGTTAGGCCGTGGAAGAAAGTGATTGGATCGGCGACTCCGGTAGTTGGTCGGGCCTCCATCGCCGCATTCTCTGCACCTCACAGGTTCATCTTCCTCATTTTTTCTTCTTCTAAGACTCGTTGCGTTTCTAATCTTCCTAATTATTGCAATTTTAATCACTCTAATCGGCCCTTAATTGATGTTTATCTACAATTTTGTTCTCAGATCCTTATAATTCGTCCGCCAATTTTTCATTTTTCTTTTTATAGTTCTACTTTTTGAAATTCTCAAATTCAGGACTCTTGTTGATTATTACTTTAGAAGTTTAGGAATTAACCGAAATTTTTACAATTCAATGTTCTGCTAGACAGAATTAGCGTTAAAAAAAAATAAAAATAAAAATCCCAGATGAGTTTCCTCTAAATGTTCATATGGTTAGATTGGATTTAGTTAAGTTACTCCAGTTGCATCATGATATTTTTGATCCATTGGAAGGTTCCGAACTCGGGGTAAATTTTGTTTCGCATGTTTCTTTTAGTTTTTCAAGCATAAAGATTTTGAGCCGTAATATTTTGGTCAAAATTATTCGTTGCTTAAGTAGGATGGAAGATGGCTCTACTTTGGCCATGGGGAGAGATGTTGAAGGGCGTTTAGGTAACGAGAAAGTCGATGATGATGACAGAGTAGGTGAACATGGATCAGACGCGTTGGAAGGTGAAGAAATCGGTCCACCAACCGTTGGGATGGCATTTACTTCCGAAGAAGATGTTCGGGATTATTACTCGAAGTAGGCTCAGCATGAAGGGTTTGGCATTTACAGGAGAAGCTCAAGGTGCGGAGATGATGGAAAGGTCAATTACTTTACACTTGCTTGTGCTAATGCCGGTAAAGTACGTACAACCAATGCAAATAAGAAGTTCCCAATGAGGCAGTTGGCTAAAACAAATTGCATGGCAAAGATTAATGTTGCTGTGGAATCTGATGTCCGAGTTTATGTTTGCCATGTTGTCCTTGAACATAATCATGAACTGAGTCCAGGAAAGGTGCAACAAAGTATACGCAAGAAAGTTTGGAGTTTTTGAATGTAAAGAAAACGTCAAAGGAAAGAACAGGTTGGGAATAAGTCATGCAATCCCTCTCATCCAAAGACTGAAAAAGTTATCGGCTAGGAAAATTTAGGTTCAGGTGAGACTTGGGATTATGATTGCTTGAATTTCATTATGATTCTAGTGGCACATTAATTGTGTTATGTGATCTGTTTGAACTGAATTGTGGAAACTACAGAAGCGTCTTTTTTTTATTGTTTTTCTCTATAGCTTTGTGATCATAATGGATTCCATAGTGTAAGGACTATCTTTTTCAACTCAATCAGCTAGCAGTATCAATTATCTGCCACACTATCCTACGGGGGAAAATGCTTTCTATTGTCTCAACAGAAGTTCAGCATCTGGAGTTTATCAAGATTGTTTGTTAATAGTGCATTTATTTCTTTCTTTTCTTTTCGCTTTTAATTTACTTCCAAGTTTTTTTTCCCCGTTGAAATTGTTTGGAGACTACGAGTTTTTTAATCCACGTGCCTTTGATCATTAGGAGAATTCAAACCCGTCTTGAAAATAATGACCATTATGGTGCTGTGGTTCTCAATCTATATTCTAATTGTTAATAACTAATGTACTTGTTTGAACAGACTATGGACTAGCAAGTTGTTTGGTGCTCCTGAACCATATTTTTAGGTCTAAGACCTGATTAAAATTATTAGTCGCAAAAGATTCAAGATTTTATATCCAAAGCTAACGCCTTCTTTCTTTCATCTGCAATATGCTGTGCATGGTAATGTACATACTACATGTAGCATGAGATTTGTAGGTTTCTTTTATATGTTTCCTTTCGACATGTTTGCAGCATTTCTTGCTAAAGTATCTAGGCTTATATGTTGAATCATTTGGTTGTTTTGAATTTTCTTTTATGAATAAGATGAGCTGATGAAATGTTCATTTTTGTCTGCTTCGTCAACTGCTCTGCCCTTAATGGTCCTGCTGTCCCTTTTTTCTCACGAAAGAAAATAATTGAGGGGTATTACAAATCATTAACAAAAAGCTTTATTAATAATAAACTGCAGTCCAAGATGCTTTAAGCTGTGCTCTTGCAAAGAGGGCTGTGGGACTAGTGAAGTCCGGAATGGTGATTTGGCTGGGCACCGGATGCATTTTGTCTCTTGTCATCGGGGAGCTTGGGAAACTAATTAAAGAAGGAAAGGTGCGAATCGACTAACGATCTTTAAATAGAATTTTCTTGAATTCGCAGAGAACTTGCTGGAGAAAAGAATGATTTTTTCTTGCTGGATAAAGATTGAATTTGTGAAATAGTAACTTTTATGGCATCCACCTACATTGACCTACTTAATTGGCACAAGTGGATCATGAGATTTTTGACATGCTTTATGAAGTTTGTAAAGCATATAAGCACACAAGAATAGGAAAAAACGCTACTCAATTGATGACACTAGCTCCTATGTGTTTAATATTTTCTTCTTTTAATCTATTCGTATTGTTCTTTTTGGGAAGAGAAGTGAAGAGGGTGGTTGGTACCAATTTTTTTGTCGAAGTAATTATGTGAAACTTTCTAGTAATTCGGATAGTACTTGTTAGTTGAGCCCGCTGAAGTTGGTCAGGCGGTGATGATGAAGGGGTTTGGGTGGGAGGTCTAAACTTCAAAACCAGTGAGAGTTTTCATGTCTCTTTAATTGGTTCCCATACCGTGATAATGAAAAAATAAAATTAAAAAAGTACTTGTTTATTATTAGAGATACATGGCCATTTGAACCTTCTGCACATGATGTGTCTCTCATTCCCGAATGCTCTTTTATCTAGTCATTTTTTCCTCCGATAAGTACCCCTACTCGGCTATGGGGATTGTTGTAATAGAGGTAGGATTATAAGTTAAAGTTGGACGTGCAACTTGAAAGTAGTTATCTTTCTCGATTTGATAGAGAATTCGACAATATCTTTGGTGAAGTAGACGGAAAATTTTACATTAGCTTCCAATATCTAATTTCATTGGTGTGTGATTTAGCAAACAAGTCTTATAGATTGTAACTTGAAAGGGGAGAATGGGAGTGACAAGTCTCAGTAATTTAACCTTTTGTTTTCACATTATACGTGAAATGGCAGCCTGTTTAAGAACACAACTTTGTGAAAACCAAATGATGAATGGTTCAAGTCTTTCACGAAATTAGGTGCTGAGCAACCACAATTTTCTTTAGATCTTGAGTCATGTACATTGCAGGGTTAATCAGTCAGATTCTTTTACCGAACATTTTGGTTCTTTACCGGAAACCAAATTTGGAAGTACAAAATAAATTAATTTTTCATGACATATCCTCAAAAAAAAAAAAAAAAAATCACCTTTTTTGAAACTAATTACGTGATGTTGAAGCAAGAAAACCTACCATGGAAAAACAGAGGTATAACCTTTACTTTTGGTTATGAAGTGCAGACTACTTGATTTCGCAGACTACTTGATTTTATTGAAGCTTCTTACTGCAGATTGATGAAGTGTAGATAATTGATATCGACTTACCAGGTTTTCTTCTTAAATATTGCAGCTGAAAGATATTGTTGCAGTAGGAACAGACTATCAGACGCGAAGGGTCGTTTGACAGTTTGGTGTAACAATTGTAAGGTTCTACCAAGTGTCATAACAAGTGTCGTACCAATTCGGTTTTACCTTCAATTTAGGTTGATTTGAATGATGTTAGTGGAATTGACATTGCCTTTGACCTTGTGGATGAAGTGGACTTCAATAAAAACATGTTAAAGGTTGGAATTTTCATGTTTCTTCTTGCGTTTCTTGGTACCTGTAATTCTGTGCCATGGTATTCTCTGAGCATAATTCTGAAATCCGTTTCTTTTCAGGTCAGTGGAGCTAATCATACTGTGCAGAAGGTGGTTTAAAGACTGTATGGATTGTTCAGCAGTATGTGCTCTTAGTTTCTACTGTTTTTCTTCTGAAAATAGATGCAGATGTTATTAAGGTTGTTAACCAGCTCTGTAGATGAAATATTAAATAAATAAGTAACTAAATACACACACTCACACATATATATATCAAAGGCATGCACTGAGAGTTTCACCTGATAGACAAATGCATGTTCTTGATGTTGAGTCTGGACTGTTATATTTTTGTTCCGGCAGCATTCACTGCCATCGTCATCAGGTCTCCTGTCATCGTCGTTGTCGGATCTGGCCACTGTCGTGGGTGAGGGTTGGTGGCCGTCGGCATTGGATGAGCAGAACACAAAACGAATTTTCTCTTTGTTTTGTTTTGTTTTGTTTTGAAATGTTTTGTAAATAATTTAATCAGATGTGATCTTATATATGACTCTTTGGTACATCTAGTTGATCTTAACCAACAAAAAGTCATATGATGATCAATAATTTTTACTCTATCAATGGGGTAAAGTAAAGCTTATCCCATTGTAGAATTCTCTAAAAAAAAAGAAAAAAAGTAAAAGAAAAAGGTTCATCAAGAAGAATTCATGAAAGTAAATTAAGGAAGTACCTAAATAACACAAATTTAAATATTATTATATCAACATGACATAAAAAAGTAATATTAGATCAAGATGATACAAAAGTAAACTAAATTAAATTAAAGTTTGTGATATATTAATTAATATGTGGGAGTTTGTATTATATTGGTAAATAGATTTTTAAAAAATATAGTTATTTAGATAATTTTCTCAATTAATCATATATATAAATAAAATAAAAGGGGGGTGTTTATGAACATCATCTGTTTGCTTTTGCTGCACCCATTTTTAATAAATTCTATTATTATTAAATTACCCTTAAATCAAATGACACTTAAGTACAAAAAGTATTTTAAAGGATACTTTTCACACACACCTCACTCTAATAAATGTAAGGTAGGGCCGTTTCGAAACAAGACATATTATGAGAAGAAACTAAGAAATCCCTTCAAAGAAAAGCCTAATAAAATTTTAATTGTAGAAGAACATAAGTTCGAGAAATTAAATAAAGATACATATGTTGTGATTTAGTTAGTCAGCAAACATCTTTAGTCAGGAAGAGGAAGGGGAAGTAAACTTATGCACACATTTTTACTTCCAGAGAAAACGAAATTCGAAAGGGAGGGGAAGAAAAAAAAAAATCTTTGATGGAACCCATATATTAATACCTGGGGTTTTTAAGTTTGAATCTTTTTTAATATCCATTGTTTTAAGTTTGAGTCAAGAAGAAGAAGAAGTTGAAAAGAAGAAGAATAATAAGAATGAATATCGGATTTCATTAAAGAAGAAACATGAGATTTCTCACAAACAAAAAACGAGGAGGATGAGGAGGAACGTGTGGTTTCTCCAAAAAAAAAAAAAAAAAAAAAAAAAAAAAAGACCTCTCACAAAAAAGAAGAAGAATTAAAGAAGGATTAATATGAATAAAAATGGTCTTAAAACAAAATTTAAAAAGAGAGAGAGAGAGAGAGAGAGGTTACTTGTTAGTTAGTGGGTGAAAAAAAAAAGATAAAAATATAGGGACTTTTTCAGAATAATGAAAGGGGTGTAACAAGTAATTGTAAAAATTTAAATTTTAACTGGTAGGTGGTTTAAGAAACACTGTATATGTAACACCTTGCCAATTTAGGTACTAGCTTAGTCAAGAAAAAGTTGGATTAAGATTAGTTATAGAATTTTAGACCCTTTTAGCTAATATTTAGTTTCATCGAAGTGTCTAAATATTTTTCTAATGAATTTTAGTTTTCAGAAGCTTAAGCAATATAGAATTCCACATATCTTGAAACACCATATGCTGATAACTTTCAATGGGCTTCAGGTCTTTCATCTATGGTAGGCTTTCGCCTAAATGACTGTGGAATCTTTGGAGATGTTTTGTGCTATGCTGAAGAAAGGACTACGAGTAGAGTGAAGTTTTGTAATCAAAATCAAATAAACTATCTAAAAGCATCAACACAAAAGGGCTTCTTTTTTTTTCTTTTTTTTTTCTTCTCAAAACCGGTGAAAACTTGATCATTTCTTAATAATAATAATAATAATAAGCGAATCAAATGTTAAATTTTCCTATTATACTTTTTTTCCTTTGGAAAAAAAAATGCCAGTTTCAAGTCTTGGAAAGTGATGTTACATCAGAAGTTTTCTAACTTAGAAGCCACGTTTTTGAAGCATCCTCCTTTTTCCACAATGACTTCAAATTCTACGTATTCTTGGTAGGTGTTTGGATAATTCCACAGCCCTGCAACTTAGAACCCGTCAAAACAGTTTTGATTGATCAATCTTTTTCAATCGTTTACGAAAATTTATTTTCTGCCAGCAATTATAATGGACCTATATGATTTGGACATTCGTGTATGGTGTATTCTAGCTGTGTATTTCATACTGGTTCTCCCCAAAAAAAAAAAAAAAAAAAACAAAACAAAACAAAAGGCCAAAAACAAAAACAAAAAAATACGAATTTTTCCAAGTAATTTTGATAGAGAGATGTACAGAAGTATGTAGATTTGTAAGTATTAAAAAACTTTCTCGACTTTATATTTATAAATTGATATATAAATGTGAGCTCATTGATCATAATACAATTAACTATTGAATTATTTGTCTTTAATTCGTGGACAAAAGCAGGTTTGGATTTGTGTAAGGGCCATGGGGGCACGTGCCCCCCTCAATTTCTTGACTTCTAAATTTTACCTCATATTTTCTTAAAATTTTGTAATTTGTCCCTGTTTAAAAGTTTTTTTTTTTCCTCAAATGTGCCCCCACTCAAAAGTTTTTTTTTTTTTTTTTTTCAAATATGTGTTATAATACTCAACTTGCTCTTATATTTTAATATCATCACCAACATAGGATTTTCTTTTTTCCTCCTAATTTCTTTATCTACCTTTCTTTCCATTTTTTTTAACGTTTTAAAAAATTTATTGATTTTAAAATTATCAACAATTTGAATACTTGTACGTGTGAGTTTTTTTTTTTTTTTGAGAGGAGTGTAAGTTTTTGTTTATGAGTAACAACAATTATCTTTAAAAGGAAAAAAGATGGTGTAGAATAAATAAAAATAGAATAAATCAGAAAATTATTAACAACATACTACAAATCATGAGCTATAAAATTCTAGTTATATAACATTTGAGATAAAGTTTAAAAATAAATTTCACAATATTTTCAAAATATAAAAACAATATGTAATAGTAATTATATGATAATGAACATGAAAAAAAAATTTGTTAGAATAAAAAATATTATACTTTTTTTTCATATGAAGTTATTAATTTTTAAAATTTTCCTCACTAATTTTTTTTTTAAAATCTCTCATTAAATATAAGTGCATACACCATAAATATATTTATGTTCTCTTTTTCTCTTGTTACTATTATTATTATTCTATTTAATTTCTATTAGTAACATGGTTTGCATCTTCTGGCGGGGCCTTTCGGAGATTTTGGTGACGGTTGGACCAGCTTGACTTCAAGCACAAATATGAAAAAAAAAAAAAAAAAAAAAGGTGTCAGCAACTTTGAATACAGTGTAATGTAGGCAAATCTTTTGGACGGTATATACTTGGAATTCTAAAGACCAAGCAGAAAAAAGAGACGTAAGATGGACGCTCCTTGAGTTTTAAAGTCTTGGAAGTGATATTATTATACCAGAAGTCAATGATAATCGTCAGTGATCCAGAGTTTTCAAATTAGGGAGGACGTTCTGAATTGTCCTTTTTCTTTTCCACAAGGACTTTAAAAGTCTACTTCCGCGCGGGAAATATATTAAGGATCCATTTAATATACAGGATAAGATTAATAAAGGGATTGAATTGAAATATATAGAAAATGATATAATTAAATTTTATCTAGTATTATTTTATGATTGATTAAGATTGAAATCCTTAAAAATTAACAGATTAGATAAGTGACTTGTGGAGAAAACTTGAGATAGAGGAGATGAGCTTTCTAAATCCCTCCTCTTGCAGAGGATAGCTGAATGCCATTCCAAATGGATTAAGTTATGGACTGGATAACTTATCCAGTGTAGTCTTTTAAAATTTCTCACCAAATACGGGATTAAAATCTAGTTCAGTCCTATCTTCCTTAATCCTGTACAACAAACATGCCCTAAAAGAATAAACAAAGCGAGATAAATAATTCAAAATACTAGCTCTGAGTGAATCATCTTGCATTTTCTGACTTATGTTTAGACTCTTTTAGTTGATACTTATTTTCATCCAAGTGTCTAAATATTTTTCTAATGAATTTTAGTTTTCCGAAGCTTAAGCAATAAAGAAACGACCGTGGAAACTTTTCAATCGGCTTCAAGTCTTTCATCAATGGTAGGCTTTGGCCTAAATGACCGTAGAAACTTTGGAGATCTTTTATACTATGCTGAAGAAAGGACTACGAGTAGAGTGAAGTTTCGTAATCAAAATCAAATAAACTGTCTAAAAGCATCAACACAAATGGGCTTTTTTCTCCTCTCAAAACCGGTGAAAACTTGATCATTTCTTTAAAAAATAGAATAAAGTAAAATAAGAGGATCAAATGTTAATTTTTCCCATTACACTTTTTTTCCTTGGGGGGCAAAAAAAAAAAAAAAAAGAATGCCAGTTTCAAGTCGTGGGAAGTGATGTTACATCAGAAGTCGATTGACGGCATTGCATAATTTTCTAACTTAGAAGCCACGTTTCCGAAGCATCCTCCTTTTTCCACTATGACTTCAAACTCCACATTTTCTTGGTAGCTGTTTGGATATTTCCACAGCCCCTGCTACTTAGAACCTGTCAAAACAGTTTTTGTTGATCAATCTTTTCAATCGTTCACGAAAATTTATTTCGTACAGCGACTATAGTGGACCTATATGATTTGGACATTCGTGTATGGTCTATTCTAGCTGTGTATTTCATACTAGTTCTCCCACATTGATTATTCATTAAAAAAAAACTAAAAAAAAAAACAAAAAATTACGAATTTTTCCAAGTATTTCTGATTGAGGTTGTACTGAAGCACGAAGACCACAACATTCTTTGTTGACCAGAGCGACTTAATTATGATTAGCAAGACTAAAGTAATTATTAGAAAAGTTACCGTTTTGTGTCACGAAAAAGTTGCCATCTTGTACGTAATAATTTTTATGAGAAAATTTTTATTTATTTGTATTTATTATAATTTAAGATATTTCTTATTTAGATAGATTTGTAAGTATTAGAAAATTTTATGGACTTTGTAATTGTAAATTTGTATATATATATATATATATATGTGTGTGTGAGCTCATTGATCATAATGCTACTAATTAATAAATTATTTGTTCTTAGTCTGTGGACATAAATAGGGACAGATTTGTGTAAGGGCCTCAATTTCTTGACTTCTAAATTTTACTCCCATATTTTTTTAAAATTTCGTAATTTGTCCCCATTCAAAGTTTTTTTCTCAAATATGCCCCCACTCAAAAGTTTTTTTCTTCAAATATGTCTTATAATACTCAACTTATTCTTATATTTTAATATCATCACCAACATTGGATTTTCCTTTTTCCTCCTAATTTATTTGTCTTCTATTTTTTTTAACATTTTAAAAAAATATATTGATTTTAAAATTATCAACAATTTGAATATTTGTACGTGTAAGTTTTTTTTTTTTTTGAGAGGAGTGTAAGTTTTTATTTATTAGTAAAAAGAATTATCTTTAAAAGAAAATGATGGTGTAGAATAAATTAAAGTGGAATTTAGTTTTAAATCAGAAAATTACAGACAACATACAGCAAATCATGAGCCAAGAACTTCTATTTATGACAAAATTTGAGATAAAGTTTAAGAATAAATTTCACAATATTTTCAAAATATAAAAACAATATGTAATAGTAATTATATGGTAAGGAACATGAAAATTTTTTTTTTGTTAGAATAAAAAATTATACTTTTTATCATATCAAGTTATTAATTTTTAAAATTTTCCTCACTAGGAAAAATTTCTAGATCTGTCATTGGATATAAGTACATCCACATTTGTTTGGGTGTAAGTTTAAACTTACACCCATCAACTCAATTTTTGTCTTTTTTTGAAAAAGTTTTTTGTCTTTTTTAAAAAGTCAACAAAAATTACTATTTAAACTTATCAATTTCAGCTCAAACTTACACACCAAACACCTCCTTAAATATCTTTTTGTTCTCTTCTTTCTCTTGTTACTATTAGTATTATCTTCTTTAATTTCTATTAGTAATATGGTTTGCATCTTCTGGCGGGGCCTTTCAGAGATTTTGGTGATGATTAGACCAGTTTGACTCTGACACGAACCACAATATGCCAAAAAAAAAAAAAAAGTGTCAACAAACACGTTAAATATATTTATGTTCTCTTTTTCTCTTGTTACTATTATTATTATTCTATTTAATTTCTATTAGTAACAAGGTTTGCATCTTCTGGCGGGGCCTTTTGGACATTTTGGTGATGATTGGACCAGCTTGACTCCAAGCACAAATATGGAAAAAAAAAAAAAAAAGGTGTCAGCAACTTTGAATACAGTGTAATGTAGGCAAATCTTTTGGACGGTATATACTTTGAATTCTAAAGACTAAGCAGAAAAAAGAGAAGTAAGATGGACGCTCCTTGAGTTTTAAAGTCTTGGAAGTGATATTATTATACCAGAAGTCAATGATAATCATCAGTGATCCATAGTTTTCAAATGAGGGAGGACGTTCTGAATTGTCCTTTTTCTTTTCCACAAGGACTTTAAAAGTCTACTTCCGCGCGGGAAGTATATTAAGGATCCATTTAATATACAAGATAAGATTATATTAAGTATAATAATATAAAGGGATTGAATTGAAATATATAGAAAATGATATAATTGAATTTTATCCAACACTATCTTATGATTGATCAAGATTGAAATCCTTAAAAATTAACAGATTAGATAAGTGACTTGTGGAGAAAACTGGAGATAGAGGAGTTGAGCTTTTCTACTTCCCTCCTCTTGCAGAGGATAGTTGAATGCCATTCCAAAGGGATTAAATTATGGACTGAATAACTTATCCAGTCTAGACTTTTAAAATTTCTCACCAAATACAAGATTAAAATCTAGTTCAGTCCGATCTTCCTTAATCCTATACAACAAACAGGTCCTAAAAGAATAAACAAAGCGAGATAAGTAATTCAAAATAGTAGCTTCAAGTGAATCAACTTGCATTTTCTGACTTATGTTTCATTTGGTATTTAGACTCTTTTAGCTAATACTTATTTTCATCCAAGTGCCTAAATATTTTTCTAATGAATTTTAGTTTTCAGAAGCTTAAGCAATAGAGAAAGGACCATGGAAACTTTTCAATCAACTTCAAGTCTTTCATCAATGGTAGGCTTTGGCCTAAATGACCGTGGAAACTTTGGAGATCTTTTGTGTTATGCCAAAGAAAGGACTACGAGTAGAGTGAAGTTTTGTAATCAAAATCAAGTAAAACAATCTAAAAGCATCAACACAAATGGGCTTTTTTCTCCTCCCAAAACCGTTGAAAACTTGATCATTTCTTTAAAAAATAGAATAAAGTAAAATAAAAGGATCAAATGTTAATTTTTCCCATTACACTTTTTTTCCTTCGGGGAAAAAAAAAAAAAAGAATGCCAGTTTCAAGTCGTGGGAAGTGATGTTACATTAGAAGTCGATAGACGGCATTGCATAGTTTTCTAACTTAGAAACCACGTTTCCGAAGCATCCTCCTTTTTCCACTATGACTTCAAACTCCACATTTTCTTGGTAGGTGTTTGGATATTTCCACAGCCCCTGCTATTTAGAACCGGTCAAAATGGTTTTTGTTGATCAATCTTTTCAATCGTTTGCGAAAATTTATTTCGTACAGCGACTATAATGGACCTATATGATTTGGACATTCGTGTATGGCGTACTCTAACTGTGTATTTCATACTAGCTCTCCCACATTGATTATTCATTAACAAAAAAAACCAAAAACAAAAACAAAAACAAAAAATTACGAATTTTGCCAAGTATTTTTGATTGAGGGATGTACTGAAGCACGAAGACCACAACATTCTTTGTTGACCAGAGCAACTTAATTATGATTAGCAAGACTAATGCTCCGTTTGCCTCACCATCTCAACTCAAACTAAACAACTCAAA
This sequence comes from Ficus erecta, assembly GCA_008635985.1. NCBI lineage: Eukaryota > Viridiplantae > Streptophyta > Magnoliopsida > Rosales > Moraceae > Ficus > Ficus erecta. The sequence continues at coordinate 34,864 of BKCH01002349.1, forward strand.
TCTCATCATGTTTTTTATCTTTTCTGAAAAAGTTTTTTGTCTTTTCTGAAAAAGTCAACAAAATTTACTATGCAAACTTAAAAATCTCAACTCAACTCAAACTGAACCTGCGATCCAAACGAACCCTAAGTAATTATTAGAAAAGTTACGGTTTTGTGTCACGAAAAGTTGTTATCTTGTATTTAATAATTTTTATGAGAAAATTTTTATTTATTTATATTTATTATAATTTAAGATACTTCTTATTTTGATAGATTTGTAAGTATTAGAAACTTTCTCAACTTTGTAATTGTAAATTTGTATATATATATATATATATATATGTGAGCTCATTGATCATAATGCTACTAACTAATAAATTATTTGTTCTTAATTCGTGGACATAAACAGGGACGGATCTGTGTAAGGGCCAGGGGGCACGTGTCCCCCCCCTCAATTTCTTGAATTCTAAATTTTACCCTCATATTTTTTTAAATTTTCGTAATTTGTCCCCATTCAAAGTTTTTTTCCTTCAAATATGCCTTGTAATACTCAACTTATTCTTATATTTTAATAACATAACCAAGATTGGTTTTCTTTTCTACTCCTAATTTCTTTATCTACCTTTCTTTCTATTTTTTTTAATGTTTTAAAAAAATATGTATTGATTTTAAAATTATCAACAATTTGAATATTTGTATGTGTAAGTTTTTTTTTTTTTTTTTTTTTTTTTTTTTTTATAAAGGAGTGTTAGTAAAAAGAATTATCTTTAAAAGAAATGATGGTGTAGAATAAATTAAAGTGGAATTTAGTTTTAAATCAGAAAATTACAGACAACATACAACAAATCATGAGCCGAGAACTTCTATTTATGACATCATTTGAGATAAAGTTTAAGAATAAATTTCACAATATTTTCAAAATATAAAAACAATATGTAATAGTAATTATATGGTAATGAACATGATTTTTTTTTGTTAGAATAAAAAAAAATTAAACTTTTTATCATATCAAGTTATTAATTTTTAAAATTTTCCTCACTAAGAAAATTTCTAGATCCATCATTAAATATAATGTTATCTACTTCTCTTCTGCTCTTATTACTGTTATTATTATCTTATTTAATTTCTATTAGTAATATGGTTTGCATCTTCTGGCGGGGCCTTTCGGAGATTTTGGTGATGATTGGACCAGCTTGACTCTGACACGAAGCACAATATGCCAAAAAAAAAAAAAAAAAGTGTCAACAATTTTGAATACAGTGTAATGTAGGCAAATATTTTGGACAATACATACTTGGAATTCTAAAGACCGAGCAGGAAGAAAAAAAAAATAGGCGTAAGATTGACGCTCCTTGAGTTTTAAAGTCTTGGAAGTGATATTGTTACACCAGAAGTGAATGATAATCGTCAGTGATCCATAGTTTTCAAATTAGTGAGGACGTTCTGAATTATCCTTTTCTTTTCCACAACGACTTTAAAAGTCTACATCCACGCTGGAAGTATATTAAAGATCCATTTGACATATAGGGTAAGATTATGTTAGATATAATAATATGAAGGGATTGAATTGTAATATATAGGAAATGATATAATTACATGTTGTCTAATATTATCTTATAATTGGTTAAGATTGAAATCTTTAGAAATTGATATATTAGATAAGTGACTTTGTGGAGAAAACTTAAGAAAGAGGAGATGAGTTTTTCTAATCTCCTTCTCTTGCATATGATAGTTGAATGCCCTTTCAAAGGGATTAAGTTATGAACTGTATAACCTATCTAAAATTTAGTCCAGTCCTATCTTCCTTAATCCTATACACCAAACAGGCACTGAAGGTATAAACAAAGCGGGCTAAAGAATTCAAACTAGTAGGTTCGAGTGAATCAACTTGCATTTTCTGACTTATGTTTCGTTTGGTATTTCAATTCAACTCCAACTAAACCGTATTTTGTCATATTAGTTTTTATATTTTTCTAAAAAGTAAAAAAAAATTATAACTAGTTTTTTAAAAGTCGACCAACTCCAACTTAAAAATTCCATCTCCAACCGGCAAATCAAACACAAGCTAAGTCATCTGTAGAAAAACAAACAAAACAAAACAAAAAACTTATTAGGCTGTGAAAATTGTCTATTCTCATACAAAGTAGTAGGGTACCCAAATGGTCCCTCCTTTGCAGCCTCTTCTGACTCAAATTTTTCCAACTGCTGACATTGACCTCAATGAAGCACGAAGACGAAATAGTTATTAGTTGATCAGGTCTATCTCATTACGCTAGCAAGAGTTGGTGCATGGTTTGCTTTTGAGAGGCAAATTGTGCACAAAGATGGAGAAATCTTCTCGTGTTGTTCTTTTTCTAGTTGTTCTGCTGTTTGTTCAAGGATTGCAATCATGTTTCTGCAGAAACTCGACCTTTGGCTGCATAGAAAGGGAGAGAGACTGTCTTCTACAGCTCAAACAAAGTTTCAGTGATTCCTCGAGCCGGTTTGTCTCTTGGACAGGGAATGATTGCTGTCATTGGAACGGAGTCAATTGTGATCAAAATACCAGACATATTGTCAAGCTTGATCTCAGAGCACCCAGTTCTTCAGCCTTGGATTTCTTCTGGGATGAATGGCCCTCCTTTGCTACATACGAGAAAGTATTTGTTAAGGAAGTTAATTCTTGTCTGGTGGAGTTGAACCGTTTGGAGTACTTGGACCTGAGTGGAAACTACTTCAACCAAACCCCGATTCCCAAGTTCATTGGCTCCATGAAGCATCTTAGATATCTTAATCTTTCTGGAGCAGGATTTGGAGGAAGGATTCCAGTACAGCTTGGCAACCTTACTAGCCTGCAGATCCTTGATCTAAGTGATTCATATTATCAGGCAGTCTATGCTGATAATATCCACTGGGTTTCAGGTCTGTCGTCTTTGAAACACCTCGACGTTAGCTTCATGGACGTCAGTAAGGCACTTGATGTGTTGCAGGTACTTAGCGCACTGCCCTCTCTGAAAAACTTGGGCTTAAATGGTTGTGGAATACAGAACATTCACTTTTCTCGCGATTCTCTTAATTCCACCTTCCTAACAAGAGTTCAGGTCCTTGGTCTGAGTGATAATAGTCTTACTGGACCGATTCCTACAGCTCTCCACAACATGACTGCACTTAGAGAACTTGATCTCAGTAATCGGTGGAAATTCTATCCTGGTGACTTGTATGCTGATAATCTCCAATGGGTTTCAAGGCTTTCATCTCTACAACATCTTGACATGAGTTTTGTGAACGTTAGCAAGGCACTCGATTTGATGCAGGTACTTAATGCGCTTCCTTCTCTGCTAGAATTGCACTTATCTGGTTGCGGAATTCAAAAAACTCACTTTACAAGTGGTTTCAATAATTCCACCTTCTTTAGAAGCGTTCAATTCCTTGATCTAGCAGGTAATTGGATTGGTGGACCTATTCCGAATGCTCTTCAGAACATGACTGCAACTAAAGTGCTTGATCTTTCAAAGAACCACTTTAATTCCACTATTCCACTTTGGTTAGTTAATTCTAAGAGCCTTGTTGATCTCAATCTACGGTGGAATAAGTTTGAGAATATTGAAGGTGGGATGTTGTCAATGTTAAATGAGGCTTGTTCTTTAAGATCATTATATTTGTCTCACAACTCATTTCTTGGTGAGGTGCTAGGAAGTATCAAGAATTCATCAAGATGCCTAGCCCATGATTTAGAGTTTCTGAGTATAAGTTATTGTGGAATTAGGGGTAATTGGCCAGATTACTTAGGGCAGTTGAAGGATTTGAAGGCCCTCGATCTTTCAGGAAATTTATTTCATGGTCCAATTCCATCTTCCTTCGGGGAATTGCCAATGTTGAAAATTTTACTTTTTTCAAGAAATCAATTGAATGGGACCATTCCACAATTCTTAGGGAGATTATCAGCGTTGGAACATTTGTCTCTTTCCTATAATCAGCTAAATGGGATCATTCCACATTGGTTAGGGAGATTATCATCCTTGCACTTATTAGATCTTTCTAATAATCAATTGAATGGGATCATTTCATCAGGGTTGGGGAGATTGCCAGCCTTGCAAACATTAGATCTTTCTAACAATCAGTTGAATGGGATCATTTCATCAGGGTTGGGGAGATTGCCAGCCTTGCAAACATTAGATCTTTCTAACAATCAGTTGAACGGGATCATTCCATCATGGTTGGGGAGATTGCCAGCCTTGCAAGAATTAGATCTTTCGCACAATCAGTTGTATGGGATCATTCCATCAGGGTTGGGGAGATTGCCAGCCTTGCAAACAATAGATCTTTCAGATAACCGGTTGAATGGGACTGTTCCGCAAACATTAGGGAAATTGACAACATTGAGTTCTTTAGATCTCTCACGAAATCAATTGACTGGATCTATTCCTAGTAGCCTTGGACAACTAATGAACTTGTGGGAATTAGATCTTTCTTCCAATTCCTTGCAGGGTGTTGATTCTGACCTCAACTTTGCCAACCTTTCAGGGTTGTCAACATTTGATCTCTCTATGAACAAAATCAGTGGAGAGCTTCCAATGAATATTGCAGATAGGATGCCAGCTGGATTATCAACTCTACGTCTTGGAAACAACCTGCTGAATGGTTATATACCAAATTCATTATGCCAACTGGAACAGCTTGAAGTTCTAGATCTTTCAAGAAACAAGCTAGCCGGGGAAGTGCCTCGGTGTTGGAGAGATACTCAACGGCTCTACGTTGTAGACCTATCATACAACAAGTTATCAGGACTTATTCCGAAGTCAATAGGGCACCTCTTATACCTCAAAAGGTTGCATATTGACGGAAACAATCTCACAGGAAAGCTTCCTTTGTCCTTGAGTAATTGTAAGGACTTGGAAATTCTTGATCTGGGTGAGAATAAATTTTTCGGATCTATACCAACCTGGATTGGAGAGAGCCTTTCGTCACTGCAGATTCTCAGGCTTCGAAATAATATGCTAAATGGAAGCATTCCCCCACAACTATGCCAACTCGGAAAATTGCAAATCTTGGATCTTGCCGATAATAATCTGGAAGGAAGAATCCCACGTTGCTTTGGCAAGCTCACTGGAATGGTTACAGAGAATACTACGGTCCAAGAACCACAAGCAAATTCATCAAAGCCTATAGATGAAGATACAGGCTGGCATAGAGAAAAGGTCAGAGAAGTCACAAAGGGAGTTGATCTTGAGTATACAAAAATGCAGCTGAAACTTCTTGACTTTATAGACCTTTCAAGGAATAAGCTGGTTGGAGTTATTCCAGAGGAACTATGCCTACTAGCTGGATTGCGTGGTTTGAATCTGTCACACAATCACTTGTCAGGCAATATCCCCAACAAGATAGGTGAATTGAAGTTACTGGAATCTCTTGACCTCTCAAACAACAATCTTTCTGGTTCAATTCCTCCTAGCATGTCCGCCTTACCATCAATAAGCCACCTCAACTTGTCGCACAACAACTTGTCAGGGAAGATTCCGACAAGCAATCAACTCCAAACTCTCGACGATCAGTCCATTTATGCTGGAAACCTCCAACTCTGCGGGAAGCCTTTGCCTACTAAATGTCCCGGTGATGATGATTCAGTCCAACCTCCAACAAGCACTCGCCATGAAGAGAAAGATCGTGAAGAAGACAAGAAAGAAAAGATCTTGTTCTACTTTGTTGTACTGGCTGGCTATGCAACCGGTTTGTGGGGAGTTATTGGGACTTTAGTTTTGAAAAGGAGCTGGAGAGTCGCTTATTTCCGCTTTGCTGACAACAGTAAAGAATGGATGCTTATGATGGTAGCGGTGAAGGTAGCAAGGCTGAAGAAAATGATGGAGAGGACCAACGGTGAAGAGTAACTCAGGGAGGTCACCAAATGTTTACTCTGTTTGTGAGTTCCAATAAATACATATCTGTTTTTCTTACGTACTTGGTGTGGTCATTAGTTGCTTTATTGGGATATTATGTTTTGCATTGGATAATTTTGCGTTAGTTATGTTTTCATGAATGCTACTGGGATATTTTGTATGTTATTGGGGTTATTATGTTTTGTGTTGTGGAATGTTGTATTGGATATGTTATTGTGAATGGTCATGTATTTATATCTAATTAGTGTTATTGTCGTTGGTTTCAATCCTTCAATATTGTTTAGTTTTCTGTTTAAAAAAGTTCCGAAACGCATGACAGTGCTCTGATTGGTAAAAGAGTACACGACTGAGATCATTGTTATCAAAAAATATAAATCTGGAAATGTCGGATGTTATATTATGGTATATAGATCTAGTGGCATATCCTTTCTTAAGTCTAAAATGAAATCGTACATGAAAAAAATAACCTAGCTACTTTTCTGTATACATGAAATTCTATATAAAAGAAAACTTGTCTACTTGTTCTGCCACATTTCCACTTGTTCAATTGAACTTTACCTTTCTGTTGATGAGTGAATAAAGGAGGAAGGACCATGAGGAGGTGGCATGACGCATGACACATAAATTTTATTGTGCAGTCAAATATATTAGATTACAAAACAGAAAAAAAGGGAAAAAACTCTTTTCATTTCCTCTGTGCTCGGTGTCGGAGGCGGCGAAGGAGGGGGCCGCCGCCGTGAGATGCAAGGCATCGTGTGGTTGTCGTCGTCGACATCTCGCCCCTCAAGAAGTCGAGAAGGTTGGACCTCTCTCGTCCATCTCTCCGTCATCGGAAACTCGTGGACCCCGTGGACGACCTCTCCCCACGTCAGAACAACGTCTGTCTCTCCCCACGCCCTCCTCGCCGTCAACATCTCTCCCCCCTCTTTGTCCATCGCAGAGCCCCGTGGGCTTGTAGACGAGACCGACATTCCCCCCTTCACCACCATACAAATCTGCCGGATCTAGCTTTCAAATCTGGCTTTTTTTCTTCCTGCAACAACCTCAGGTGACTTTCACGACCAGCCGGTGGGTTTCACGAGCCATCGCCACCTTGCTCGTCCCTCGGCCTCCCCTCGCAGTCAAAAATTCACTCTCCTCCATGCCCAGCGCCAAGCTTCTTGTCGCGATTGGACAGTGGTTGGCTCGCGAGGCCAGTGAGCTCGTGATTCGGCGGTGAGTGGCTTGCGAGTTGTTACAATCAAGAACGAACTCCAAGACGACGGTGTTGACGCGAGGTAGCAATTTGGGCAGTGGGCGACATGGTGTGGGTGGCCGACGATCGAGAACGCCGTCAACCCAAGCACTGTGAAGCAGCATATGGGCGAGGGTGGGGGGGGGGGGGGGGGAGCTGCAGGCGGCGGGTGCACAATGATCAATCACTGTGAGACAGCACAAGAGGGAGGGTTGGGCGCACAGTAAACTGAGTTTGATTTACTGTGCAACGGTCCAACTATGAGTTGAGAATGAAATGGCCTTCCAAACGGTTTGAGTTCAGTTTGAACTCAAAAAATTGAGTCCAAACTGACTCGCGAAACAAAGCCTTAGTAATTATTAGAAAAAGTTACCTTGTATTACGAAAAGTTGTTATTTTGTATGTAATAATTTTTATGAGAAATTTTTATTTATTTGTATTTATTGTAATTTAAGATACTTCTTGTTTTGGTAGATTTATAAGTATTAGAAAACTTTCTCGACTTTATACTTGTAAATTTGTATATATTTGTGAGCTCATTTATCATAATACAACTAACTAATAAATTATTTATTCTTAGTCTGTAGAGACGGTGCGCCCCCTCAATTTCTTGACTTCAGTTATTTATTCAATTATTTGTGTTAGGGCCATGGGAGCATGTGCCCCCCTCAATTTCTTGACTTTTAAGTTTTACCCCCATATTTTTTTAAAATTTTATAATTTGTCCCCAGTCAAAATTTTTTTTTTCCTCAAATATACCCCACTCAAAAGTTTTTTTTTTCCCTCAAATATATGTTATAATACTCAACTTACTCTTATATTTTAATATCATCACCAAAATTGGACTTTTTTTCTCGTAATTTCTTTATCTACCTTTTTTTCTATTTTTTTAACATTTTAAAAATTTTATTGATTTTAAAATTATCAACAATTTGAATATTTGTACGTGTCAGTATTTTCTCATTTTGTTTTTTTTTTTTTGAGAGGAGTGTAAGTTTTTATTTATTAGTAAAAACAATTATCTTTAAAAGGAAAAATGATGGTGTAGAATAAATTAAAAGGGAATTTAATTTTAAATCAAAAAATTACAAACAACATACTGCAAATCATGAGCTATAAACTTCTATTTATGACAACATTTAAGATAAAATTCAAGAATAAATTTCACAATATTTTCAAACTATAAAAACAATAATTGATAGTAATTATATGGTAATGAACATGAAAAAAAAAAATTTGTTAAAATAAAAAAATATTAAATTTTTTATCTTATAAAATTATTAATTTTTAAAATCTTCCTCTAACAAAAATTATTAGATCCATCATTAAATATAAATACATCCATGTTAAATATTTTTATATTCTCTTCTTATCTTGTGACTATTATTATTATTCTATTTAATTTCTATTAGTAATACGGTGTGCATCTTCTGGCGGGGCCTTTGGGAGATTTTGGTGATGATTGGACCAGCTTGACTATGACACAAAGCACAATATGGAAAAAAAAAAAAAAAAAAAAAAAAAAAAAAAAGGAAGGTGTCAGCAACTTTGAATACAGTGTAATGTAGGCAAATCTTTTGGACAGTGTATACTTGGAATTATAAAGACGGACCAGAGAAAAAGAGGCGCAAGATTGACGCTCGGTGAGTTTCAAAGTCTTGAAAGTGATATTATTACACCAGAAGTCAATGATAATCGTCAGTGATTCATAGTTTTCTTTTCCACAACGACTTAAAAAATCTACGTCCACACGGGAAGTATATTAAGGGTCGATTTGATATATAAGACATTGAATTAAAATGTTTAGAAAATGATATAATTGAATTTCATCTAATATTATCATATGATTGATTAAGATTAAAATCTTTTGAAATTAACATATTAGATAAGTGATTTGTGGAGAAAATTTAAGAGAGAGAAGATGAGCTTTTCTAATCTCCTCCTCTTACAGAGGATAATTGAATATCCTTCCAAAGGGATTAAGTTATGGAATGGATAACTTCTAGTCTTTTAAAATTTCTCACAATACAAGATATTAAAATCTAGTCCAATCCTATATTCCTTAATCATGTATACCAAACAGGCCCTAAAGGTATAAACAAAGCGGGATAAAGAATTCAAAATAGTAGCTTCGAGTGAATCAACTTGCATTTTCTGACTTATGTTTTGTTTGGTATTTCAACTCAACTCCAACTAAACTGTACTTTATCATATTAATTTTTTTTTTCTGAAGAGTTAATTAAAAAAATATAACTAATTTTTTAAAAGTCAATCAATTCTAACTTAAAAATTTAATTTCTAATCAATAAACCAAATGCAAGCTTAGTCATTTGTAGAAAAACAAAGAAAACAAAACAAAAAACTTATTAGGCTGTGAAAATTTTGTCTATTCTCATTAAAAGTAGTGGGGTACCCATATGGTCCCTCCTTTGCAGTCTCTTCTTACTCAAATTTTTCCAACTGCTGACATTGACCTCAATGAAGCACGAAGACGAAATAATTATTAGTTGATCAGGTCTATCTCATTACGCTAGCAAGAGTTAGTGCATGGTTTGCTTTTGAGAGGCAAATTGTGCACAAAGATGGAGAAATCTTCTCGTGTTGTACTTTTTCTAGTTGTTCTGCTGTTTGTTCAAGGATTACAATCATGTTTCTGCAGAAACTCGACCTTTGGCTGCATAGAAAGGGAGAGAGACTGTCTTCTACAGCTCAAACAAAGTTTCAGTGATTCCTCGAACCGGTTTGTCTCTTGGTTAGGGAATGATTGCTGTCATTGGAACGGAGTCAGTTGTGATCAAAATACTGGACATATTGTCAAGCTTGATCTCAGAGCACCCAGTTCTTCAGCCTTCGATCTCATCGTGTATGAATGGGTCTCCTTTACTACATACGAGAAAGTATTTGTTAAGGAAGTTAATTCTTGTCTGGTGGAGCTGAACCGTTTGGAGTACTTGGACCTGAGTGGAAACGACTTCAACCAAACCCCAATTCCCAAGTTCATCGGCTCCCTAAAGCATCTTAGATATCTTAATCTTTCTGGAGCAGGATTTGGAGGAATGGTTCCAGTACAGCTTGGCAACCTCACTAGCCTGGAGATACTTGATCTAAGTCATCCACATTATCAGGCAGCCTATGCTGATAATATCCACTGGGTTTCAGGTCTGTCGTCTTTGAAACAACTCGACCTTAGCTTCATGGACCTCAGTATGGCACTTGATGTGATGCAGGTACTTAGCACATTGCCCTCTCTGATAAACTTGGGCTTAAATGGTTGTGGAATACAGAACATTCACTTTTCTCGCAATTCTCTTAATTCCACCTTCCTCACAAGAGTTCAGGTCCTTGGTCCGAGATATAATAGTCTTACTGGACCGATTCCTACAGCTCTCCACAACATGACTGCACTTAGAGAACTTGATCTCAGTTATCAGGGGAATTACTATTCTGGTGGCTTATATGCTGATAATCATCAATGGATTTCAAGGCTTTCATCTCTACAACACCTTCACATGACCTTCGTGAACCTTAGCAAGGCACTCGATTTGATGCAGGTACTAATACACTTCCTTCTCTGCTAGAATTGTGCTTATTTGGTTGCAGAATCCGAAAACCTAAGTAAGGCACTTGATGTGATGCAGGTACTCAGTACACTGCCCTCTCTGATAAACTTGGGCTTAAATGGTTGTGGAATACAGAATATTCACTTTTCTCGCAATTCTCTTAATTCCACCTTCCTCACAAGAGTTCAGGTCCTTGGTCTGAGTGGTAATAGTCTTACTGAACCGATTCCTACACTCCACAACATGACTGCACTTAGAGAACTTGATCTCAGTTTTGTTGGCTTATATGCTGATAATCTCCAATGGGTTTCAAGGCTTTCATCTCTACAACACCTTGACATGAGCTCCACGAACCTTAGCAAGGCACTCGATTTGATGCAGGTACTTAATGCGCTTCCTTCTCTGCTAGAATTGCGCTTATCTGGTTGCGGAATTCAAAAAACTCACTTTACTAGTGGTTTCAATAATTCAACCTTCTTTACAAGCATTCAATTCCTTGATCTAGAAGATAATTGGATTGATGGACCTATTCCCAATGCTCTTCAGAACATGACTGCAATTAAAGTGCTTGATCTTTCAAACAACCACTTTAATTCCACTATTCCACTTTGGTTAGTTAATTCTAAGAGCCTTGTTGATCTCAATCTAAGGCGGAATCAGTTTGAGAATATTGAAGGTGGGATGTTGTCAATGTTAAATGAGGCTTGTTCTTTAAGATCATTAGATTTGTCTTTCAACTCATTTCTTGGTGAGGTGTTAGGAAGTATCAAGAATTCATCAAGATGCCTGGCCTATGATTTAGAGTTTCTGAGTCTAAGTTATTGTGGAATTAGAGGTAATTGGCCAGATTACTTGGGGCAGTTGAAGGATTTGAAGGCCCTCGATCTTTCAGAAATTTATTTCATGGTCCAATTCTATCTTCCTTCGGGGAATTGTCAATGTTAAAAAGTTTATGTTTTTCAGGAAATCAAATGACTGGGACCATTCCACAATTCTTAGGGAGATTATCAGCATTGGAACATTTGTCTCTTTCCTATAATCAGCTGAATGGGACCATTCCACATTGGTTAGGGAGATTGCCAACCTTGCAAAAATTAGATCTTTCTAACAATCAGTTGTATGGGATCATTCCATCATGGTTGGGGAGATTGCCAGCCTTGCAAGAATTAGATCTTTCGCACAATCAGTTGTATGGGATCATTCCATCAGGGTTAGGGAGATTGCCAGCCTTGCAAAAATTAGATCTTTCTAACAATCAGTTGTATGGGATCATTCCATCAGGGTTGGGGAGATTGCCAGCCTTGCAAGCATTAGATCTTTCAGATAACCGGTTGAATGGGACTATTCCGCAAACACTAGGGAAATTGACAACATTGAGTTATTTAGGTCTTTCAGGAAATCAATTGACTGGATTTATTCCTAGTAGCCTTGGACAACTAACGAAATTGTGGGAATTAGATCTTTCTTCCAATTCCTTGCAGGGTGTTGTTTCTGAACTCAACTTTGCCAACGTTTCATGGTTGTCAATATTTGATCTCTCTATGAACAAAATCAGTGGAGAGCTTCCAATGAATATTGCAGATAGGATGCCAGCTGGATTATCAACTCTAGTTCTTGGAAACAACCTGCTGAATGGTTCTATACCAAACTCATTATGCCAACTGGAACAGCTTGGAGTTCTGAATCTTTCCAGAAACAAGCTAGCTGGAGAAGTGCCTCGGTGTTGGAGTGATACTCAAGGGCTCTACGTTGTAGACCTATCATACAACAAGTTATCAGGACTTATTCCAAAGTCAATAGGGCACCTCTTATACCTCAAAAGGTTGCATATTGAGGAAAACAATCTCACAGGAAAGCTTCCTTTGTCCTTGAGTAACTGTAAGGACTTGGAAATTCTTGATCTGGGTGAGAATAAATTTTTCGGATCTATACCAACCTGGATTGGAGAGAGCCTTTCGTCATTGCAGATTCTCAGGCTTCGAAATAATATGCTTAATGGAAGCATACCTTCACAACTATGCCAACTTGGAAAATTGCAAATCTTGGATCTTGCCAATAATAATCTGGAAGGAAGAATCCCACGTTGCTTTGGCAAGCTCACTGGAATGGTTACAGAGAATACTACGGTCCAAGAACCACAAGCAAATTCATCAAAGCCATCAGATGAAGATACAAGCTGGCATAGAGAAAAGGTCCGAGAAGTCACAAAAGGAGTTGATCTTGAGTATACAAAAATGCAGCTGAAACTTCTTCACTCTATGGACCTTTCAATTAATAAGCTGGTTGGGATTATTCCAGAGGAACTATGCTTACTATCTGGATTGCGTGGTTTGAATCTGTCACACAATCACTTGTCTGGCAATATCCCCAACAAGATTGGTGAATTGAAGTTACTGGAATCTCTTGACCTCTCAAACAACAATCTTTCTGGTTCAATTCCTCCTAGCATGTCCGCCTTACCGTCAATAAGCCACCTCAACTTGTCGCACAACAACTTGTCAGGGAAGATTCCGACAAGCAATCAACTCCAAACTCTCGACGATCAGTCCATTTATGCTGGAAACCTTCAACTCTGCGGGAAGCCTTTGCCTACTAAATGTCCCGGTGATGAAGATTCAGTCCAACCTCCAACAAGCACTCGCCATGAAGAGAAAGATCGTGAAGAAGACAAGAAAGAAAAGATCTTGTTCTACTTTGTTGTATTGGCTGGCTATGCAACCGGTTTGTGGGGAGTTATTGGGACTTTAGTTTTGAAAAGGAGCTGGAGAGTCGCTTATTTCCGCTTTGCTGACAACACTAAAGAATGGATGCTTATGATGGTAGCGGTGAAGGTAGCAACGCTGAAGAAGATGATGGAGAGGACCAACGGTGAAGAGTAACTCAGGGAGGTCACCAAATGTTTACTCTAAATGTGAGTTCCAATAAATACATATCTGTTTTTCTTACGTACTTGGTGTGGTCATTAGTTGCTTTATTGGGATATTATGTTTTGCATTGGATAATTTTGCGTTAGTTATGTTTTCATGAATGCTACTGGGATATTTTGTATGTTATTGGGGTTATTATGTTTTGTGTTGTGGAATGTTGTATTGGATATGTTATTGTGAATGGTCATGTATTTATATCTAATTAGTGTTATTGTCGTTGGTTTCAATCCTTCAATATTGTTTAGTTTTCTGTTTAAAAAAGTTCCGAAACGCATGACAGTGCTCTGATTGGTAAAAGAGTGCATGACTGAGATCATTGTTATCAAAAAATATAAATCCGGAAATGTCGGATGTTATATTATGGTATATAGATCTAGTGGCATATCCTTTCTTAAGTCTAAAATGAAATCGTACATGAAAAAAACAACCTAGCTACTTTTCTGTATACATGAAATTCTATATAAAAGAAAACTTGTCTACTTGTTCTGCCACATTTCCACTTGTTCAATTGAACTATACCTTTCTGTTGATGAGTGAATAAAGGAGGAAGGACCATAAGGAGGTGGCATGGTGCATTGCTACTGCCTGCAGGACCCTTCACCATTGAATCCATCACGAACTTTTTCCTCCGTCCACGGTATTAAGCAGGCCATGGACTCCTAATAGAATTCAACCGACTTTTTGAGGTTTTTGAAGACTCAAATTGCAAGAGCTTGGCATATTCATTTTAAAAGATGAAACATGTAGTCATACACATACTCCATGTTCAACTACTCCTCAACGAATCCGCTTGCCGCCTCTCCAATAGATTTTGCCTAATAACATGCATCAAAACAACAGACTAAGAAATCAAAATTTGGTATCGCATTTAAACTTTACATTACCGAGCAGGTCAGCCTCTAGGTTCTCGTTCGAAACTAAAACATCTCGCCTATTGAAAATAAAAGAATTATGGGAAGAGATATACACCGATTTGCTAACTCTCTTATAGTCTTGAATCGGATGATGCTTTTCATTTTACTCAAAAGAACAAGTTTCCTAACTCAACATCCGGAGGACCAAAGTAAAGGTGAATGAATTTGAGCTTGTATTTACAATTACCCAAAAGAGGTGAAACAAAATGAAACCAAACAAAATTTGAACGTGACAAATTGCTTACAAAGATACATCAAGGAAAATTGGAAGGCAATAAAACAGAGGTAGTCAGAGTTTGGCTAAGCAGAGGAAGAGTGAAAATGAGATATTATGTTTTCCCTATGAATTAAATGGCATGCCAAATCTGATTGCTTGTACTCTTCCTTCTACTCTTCAATAAGCCAATCCTGCATATAAATATTGGCATAAAATATAAATAGTTCTTTTTCTACCAAAAACAACAAAAAACAAAAACAAAGTTAGAAAGGAAGAAATAGGTAACGTGGGGGTGGCATGCAAACTAACACTTAATAGCAACCAAGAATAAGTCCAAGCTAAGTTTGATTGAGAACAAAAGACGAGAAGACAAAAATAAAATCTAGGTCTTAGACAGACACGAGCATTCCAGTCTAGGAATTATAACGAGGGAGCTAATTATAATAAATATATATATATATATATATATATATATACCATTTATTTGTTGATAGGAAATTGTCTCAATACTTTATTTCTGGTGTAATTGTTAATGACAATGCTACGTTAGTTAAAAAAAATATATATATATTTCTGTAAAAGTGGTGAATGTGATGACGCTCTAAGTGTTCAGGGTGGGGACTATATGCAAATTATGACGCTCTAAGTGTTCGGGGTGGGGGCTATATGCAAATTTGTACAAAAGTATATAGGCTAAAAAAAAAAAAAGCTTAAGGGGACAATTTGTGAATGTATACGTGAATATGTGGGCTAAAAAGGGGGGGAAAAAAAGTTTGGTAGGAGGGCTCAAGCCCTCTTGTGCCTTTTTAGCTTCGTCCCTAATTCCAGTCGTATTTGTCGAGCACATTACATTGGGGCCATGTAGACTTCACATGAATGATAAAGTGAAAGGGAGGAGTGGTTCTCTTTCCCACATGTTCATGTTCATGTGTCTACTTCTAAAGTTAGAAATTGTAATCTCGTTACCCACATGATACAGGAGAGAGTAAGTTTGCATTTGGTATATATAAGTTTGGATTGAAATTTTTAGGTTGAAGTTGGTTGATTTTTCAAAAAACAGTTGTAATTTTTGTTGACTTTTCAGAAAAAGATAAAAACTAAGATTAAAATTTTAGGTTCAAACCTAAAAACCAAACAAAAGCTAAGATAAGGGAATGTTAAATCCTAACTCCCCTATTTACTGTTTAATTGAAATAAGTGCTGAATTTACTAACATGCTTTTATCAGAGTAATGTATATATATATATATATATATATATATATATTTTGCTACAAGTCTACACTAATGTTTATATTAGTTATGAACACAAGCACGATGTCACAGCACGAAAAATTATGGGCTAGGCACAGTATGACACGAGATTATAGTGGACCAGACAAAGCACGACACGAGATGGTGGGCCATGTTGGGCTCATAATTTTAAGCACGTGGACCTAGTACGACACGGCACGCTGTTAAGTACGAGCATGGCACGAGCACGAGTCAAGCACGACACGGCCCGTTAAGCACAATGGGCTAGCAAGACAAATACAAATTTTTTTTTTGTTTTAACATTTTGTAATTTCTCTTTTAATTCTCCATAATAAAAAAAATGACATATTATCAATGTAATTAAGTCATTTAACCTAAGACATATTTACATTAATTCTAAGATGACATGGTTGAAGACTTTACAAACGTGGATGATGCAATCACTGATTGGAACAATACTATTGATTGACACTTTATGATGCTAGTAGTGTAACAATATTGTTTTTTCTTCGTTTGATGGTTTTTTTTTTTTGTTTTTTAAGGGAGTTGTAGTAGGTTTATAATGGATCATGCACTCTTTTTCCTTTTTTTCAGATTTTTTTTGTTTGGGTTTTTTCGTTATAAGTTTTTTATGAGGCCCCTTTCTTCTTAGGTTGTGTAGATCCTACATGATAATTTTCATTTTTTTTTAAAGTTCATCTAGTCTTTGTCATTCATTTGAAATGGTTGTAATAAAAGAAAAACTGTAAATTTTAGTTTATGATATTTGATAACATGAAATCTTTTTAGTAATAATGTATGGAATGATTTCTTTTATTGCATTATGTTTTAATCGAAATGTATCAAATTCTTTTTTCAATAGAAAAATAAGTAATGGTTCATTGGGCCGACCCATAATCTAATTGGGCTAAGCATGAAAAAAGCACGAGCACGGTACGGCACGGGCACGAGATGTGCCTGGCCCGATGGGCCGTGCCGAGCCTAATGATTTTAATCTTGGGCTAGCATGAGCATGGCATGGAACTTCAATAGACCAGGCCTAGCACGCACGAAGAAAGCTTTTTAGTAATAAAGTATGGAATTATTTCTTTTATCGCATTACGTTTTACTCGAAAAGTATCAAATTCTTTTTTCAATTGAACAATAATAAATGATTCGTTGGGCCAACCCATACTCCTATTAGGCTAAGTATGAAAAAAGCACGAGCATGGCATAACACGAGCATGAGATGTGCCTAGGCCGATGGGCCAAGCCAAGCCTAAGGATTTTAATCTTGGGCTGGTACTAGCACGGCACGGAACTTCAATGAACCAAGCCTAACACGGCACGAAGCACTCATGAGCCTAGCTGATTATGGATCAGACTGACATAGCACAACACGATTGACAAGTCTAATAAGATTCCTAGTCTTAAGTAAGTGCAAGAATACTCTTTAAAAGATCAATTAGTGGATGTTTTAACCAAGCCTCTGTCTCATCTCCGGTTGCAAGAATTACGAGTCCAGATTGGTGTTCTCTCGGAGAACTCCATCGTGAGGGGCATAATAAGGAAAGTCAACTCCAATCACAAATGTGAATAGGCATGTTATCAGTGTATATTTGGCATGTAATTAAAATATATGTTCTGTAGTTTTTTTATTTAGTTTCCTTTGCAAGAAAATGTACTTAGAGTTTTTCCTTTTGTATAGGTGCTAGAAGCATTATATATTGTATAGAAAATCATCAATGATATTGTCAAGCCATTTCATAATTTTGTTGTTTTTTTCGGTCTACCTTGGAGTTGAAGAAGTCTGGTCATATTTGTTAAAATGAAAAATATATATACATAATATTGGAATCTTTCCAGTGACTAGTGCCAATGACCAAAGTCAAAGACATCCAGTCATCTTTATTAAAATTATAAAAAAAAAATCCTCTGTCAAAATCGATTTTGGGTTTTAACAAAATCTTTCCGGCGATAGGCGAACAATGACCGGAGCTGGATACTCTCTGGTGACAAGAGATTCTCTGGTGACCAGCGCCCATGACCAGAGCAAAGCTTTTGCGAGAGACATAGTTCGAAACAGTGCATCCCATTCCAATGTCTTTCTTGGTTGGAAAAAACCCAACTGGCGATTTCCAGTAAGTCTTTTTTTATTTTTAGAGCAAGAAGTCTCTCCTTTTCTTTTCTTTTCTTTTCTTTTCTTTTTGGCCAGGGGGAGGGGAGAGGGGAGGGCGGGGTAGTAAAAAATAAACAACACAAAATTATTTTTCTAAAACAGTTAATCCTCAGGTTTCTCTTTGTGATGCAGAGGAACCATGACAATTAGGATTTCAAGACGCAGCAACACCTATGGTGCAAGGAATAATAGACTTTAGATCACACGATATGTTTTTCTTCCTCATTTTGATTTTGGTGAGATGTCTAAAAAATATTTCAACAAATATAAAAAAGTATAATATTTAGTTAATGATAAGAATCTCAATTCAAAAATACGTTTATAATCCAATAATTGATTTCAAATTTGTTTTATTATAATTTTAAATAGATAGCATGCTATGAATCCAATATACATGTGTTATAAGGTAAAGAAAATCTGACAATGATGAGTCAACAACATAGTCACTGTTAAAATTATGTGAGTTCTCGGGGCATGCAACCTTTTCAATGAAAGAGCATGACCAAGTCCAGCTTAAGGCCATCATTTTTTACCGCCTTGTATCACAACACGAAATTTTAATTATTTCTTATAATGATCTCTGCAACTTCCTAGGCTTTCGTCAACATTTGATTGTTGATAGGTAACCGAGATTCTGTATATCTAGGCATTCGGTTATGACTAGATTCGCTCATAGCAGTACTGACGTTCAAATATCTCGAAAGACTTGTTTCATATATTTGAATCTCAAATATTAGTAAAGATAATCGAAATTTCCTAGCCAGATTCTATCATTTTAAAGATTATCCATACATTGAAATTCAAATATGTAATCCTTTAGTATTTTAAATGTTGCCAAGGGTTATATTTTAGGACGCTATAAATGCATGGTAAAGTGGCCTCCAAAAACCCTATCTTATTCTTTGACCGATTACACCACTTGTAATTCTAAAAATATAATGAAGCCCCCAAATGACAGAGAGTACGTAACTAGCTTTTAGGTTCTATTAATTTCTATTTCTGTGTTCACTACTTTCCTGCATCATTTTTCTTTCATGTTTTGTGTGTTCTTGCGGCCAAGATAGTTATCGGGGATCCCCATCATTGTAGGATTTATTAGGTGTGGCGGTTAGTGATTCTTCCCGAGCCCAAGAACGAAATATCCCAAATCTGCAAGAGGAAGTTTTCAACCAATGAGATAAACAAAGAGATTGTCATTTTCAGTCAACACACTGCGAGGGCAAATCTAAAAGAAACAAATAGTTCAATTGGCAACCGCTGTAATAAAACATACAATAAAGAAATCAATTCAGATATTATTCCTAAGAACCTGTGCTTGAAAAGAGGAAAATGGGTAAATAAAAAAAAGGGACGCCTACTTTATATTAGTCTAATTTACTAACGGCTACCAATCGCAACTCAATGCAAATAAGTAGACATTTTTAAGAAAAAAAATTAATAATAATAATTAAAACATTTGACCAAGTACTCAAAACATGGATGCTTTACATCAAAAAGCTCATGTTTTTCATCATTTTTCAGAAAGTACGCACACCAAAATATCGCATATACAACAAAATTTTTTTTTTTTTTTTGGTTTCATCTACAACAACTATGAAGTGTGTAAAATAAGTAGAGATGAAGAAAAGTGTGATAGAAAATTGAATACCTCTCACAGTGAACAAATCCACATATTATATATATACAAATTAAGATTCAAAAAAGTTTAGCAAACAGTCATTGTTGCTTACAATATATACAGGCATGCACAAAGGCAAGTTCATACCACAAAAATACCTGGACACTAATAAAAAACTGTGATTAAGAAACAACAACACTCATCAGATAAAGACAATTTAGACTATTAATTTTTGAGACTACAAATCAATTTAGTTACAGGAAATTACGTCATTAATTATGTTCTGCTCAATTGCATTAAGGCCTGTAGGATCAGGTCCATAAGGTGAGTTTTAAAAGCAGCGAATTTATAAATTAATAAAAACAAATTATTACTAATAATAAGAATGGTATTTAGCACATTAACAAATGATTACCAACACTACAACAAACGAACCTTTTTCGTTGTCGCAAAAGTTCAAAAGTCGTCGCAAATGTTGTACTTTTGACGACATGTCGTCACAAATAAATTGTCATGAATAATTGGCCCAAATAATACATTTACGACGACTATCAAGGAGAGAGGTGTTGCTAATACATTAGGGACGACAGTCGTCACAATTAGTTCGTAGAATAATTTTGTTGATGATGATGTGGCATATATTATTTGCAACGACATATTTGAATTTTTTTCATCACAAATAACTGATAAGTTCAGGACGTGTATAACATTATTTGCGATGACAAAATTGAAATAAAAAATTTTGGTGAAATTAAAAATCAAATTCGATATGTGACTTATCACGATGTAATAATAAAATTAAACATAAAATTAATATTAATTGTTAAGGAAAAAGTGTCAACAATTAAAATTATGAAATTAATCCCCTAAAGTAGCAGCATCTTCATCCTCATATCAGTCATCATCTTCTTCAATTATTGGTGGGGGACGGAGGGACAAGCGGTTCAGGACGAGTAATGGGCCAGAAGGTGAGCTTGGGATTTATTCAATGCATAACATCCATCATCGTCACCTGGTTCTCGTAAATATTGCACTGGTTACTGTACAAGTCGTTCAAATAGTTTTGGACGTGCCAGGAGAGCTGTGTTGAAGACGACCTGTCCGACTGCGAATCAAATGAAGTAGAATCGCCTGAGAGGTTCCTCCGTGGGAGTGCCGGTCCAACCCCCCACATGTGCCCTCAGCACTTACTCATGCTGTGTTGCATAATCCCCTCCTCATCAACTGCCGGTGCAAATGAACTAGAACCAGCAGAATGTGTTATCTGCATGGTTCATTCCCCTTCATTTGGGACTATAAAGTTAGATTAAATAGAAAATAAGAAAAATAATATTGTATGTTATCACAAAGATAAGTTAAATGTGGAAAAATAATATACAAAAATATTTACAAATGCATGTTCTGCGTCCAGATTAACCCAATTCAACCCGTGATGACCCCAATTATCTATTACAAATTTTGGTTGCTAGGTCTCCTCATTTCCATGTTCAAGTTGAATATGTTAGAATAATCGTTAAGCCTAAATGACAAAAAAGTTAAAAATATTTGAAGAAAAAAACCAACCTTCTGATGACGGTGTTGAGAGTATGACTTTCTGCCATGCAAGCTGGACTGCTTCTGACTGCTACGATTTTGTTGATTTGTCACAGATTTATTCTGTTTATGAAGTACAATACTTATTGTTTCAATAAATTACCATGCAACCATAAGATATCATGGACAATAATCTGAAAAGTGGTGGACATCAACCTATCGCATAAAGGACCCCATTGTTCTCTCCTCCTTATGTTAATAGGAAGGTTTGCTCTTTTAAATGCCTCGTTTGCTGCCCCACCCATATTCTTGAAGTATTTATGCAAGGAAATCTTCCAATCCTTGTAGTATTTGTTGGCTTTATGGTCGACTACATCTTTCATGATGTTGTTGCCGCGGTTGTAGTCGAGAATAAACAAATCATGTGACCCATTCAAAATGGAAAAAAAAAAAAAAATTACTTTTGTATTGTGTAGTTAGATAAATAATTCCAATAATAGTTGTCTTGAATAAATACATGCATGCGACTCAGAATCTTCTTCTTGTCATCGTCTGATACCTCTTTCTAGGTGCTATGATGGGATCACATATATCCCTAGTGTGCAAGCTGACGACATTGTTGAAGAATCTGCCGTTGTTGCCAATTGTCTTCCATGTACCACCTGTCTCATCAAATTAACGTGACAGGAAGCTTCCTCTCTTTCTGTACCTTCTCAATGATAATTCGACCCAGAGCTTTCTCCCTACCTCGACGTCAAGGTGCTGCATCTGGAACTGTAAACAATTTTGGACATTTGAGATTGAATATGGTAACGTAGTTTAATTGAAAATAAAAATAAAAACTTATTCGTACTCACATACGTTGATATTATGACTGTACAGTCACGTACACCGAAATTTTTTTCATACATTGTATTTTACTCATTTATGAAGTTTTATAGATTTTTCTCACTATTTTAATCCAATTATTGTAACTTTATTTTTTTTAATTCTCCATTTCAATGAATTACTTTAAATAATAAATACTTTAATTGTTTAGATACTCACTAAAATAGTTTAATAGTTTTTAAAGTTATATATTTCATTTTTCATCTCATTTTATAACATCGTCTGCAATATTGCCATAACATTAATTATTAATCTCCTTAACTTAATTAGTATAATTTTTCCATTCTTTTTTTTTATTCTACTTTCTGTTATTAACTTTTAATTTACACTTTGTTTCTCACAACCTTATCTTTTCAAATATTTATTTAATTTATTTATTTAATTCACATTTTATTACTTTAATTCAATCCTTTTAACTATTTCAATTACTTAGTATTATACTTTATTTCATTATATTGACATATAAGAAACTTATTTTAATTACTAACTTAACAAAATTTTCTTTCTTAATGTTTTCAATTGAACTAATTACTTGAAAATTTGTTAATTATTAAATATTTCATGTAATAAATTATAATCTACCTAATTATTAGTTTTTTTATCTACATATTAACATTTCCAAAAATTTCCATACCATGCATTTTTCCTATCTATAACAATTCATCAAATTGTAAATATCATCAATCTATATTTAATCACATCCTTTAAACAATCCATACGCAATCATCAAAAAATACAATCTTCCAAAACCACAATCACCAAAAGTCAATTTCATTTTAGACAAAATTACTGTCACAAATCCAAAAACTAAAAACCAAATCTAAAATTCAATAACAAAATACCAAATCCAAAATCCATAATTTTATTTCATTCCAAACAATCAACCAAAATCTAAAACATTTTTAAGAAAAAATAAAATAAAATAAAATATGAAAAAACTTACACAATCCAAAAACCACTAAAACGGGGGTTGGATAGTTTTGGCAGCGGCAATTCCAACGGCATACCGGAGGTAGAACAGAGTGGCAGTGGCGGGCCTAGGCGGTAGGGGATTGGAGGCGTGTTTTGGGTATTTTCGAGTAATTTTGTGGGTTTTGGAGAAAGTTCAAACTAGATTTCAATCAATCTTTAAGAAAATCAGGAGGGAGGGACGGTTTTTGTGATTTTTGGGTGAAATCCGGTGGAGAGAGGTAGAGAGGCCAAGAGGGTGTTCTGCAATCTGCTATATACGCAGACGCAAAAATGTTAAATGTGGTCGCAAATAATCAACCAAAACGACGTCCTCTTAAACAATTCATTAAAGAACATTAGTATAGTAAATATTAAGACCAGTAGTTCTACAAGTCAGACTCGCTTATTTCCAACTCTCTCATTATTCTAGTCGTTACAAAAAGTGCTAGGAAAACGACGTCGTTTTGTATAATCATAAAAATAACCTTTTGGAACCACCATTTGCTATGACATTTTGCAGAGTTATCACAAAAAAATCTTTTACGGTTACATTTCGCAGAAAAAGAACCGTTACTTTGACCGTCTTTTTTTCACAAAAGTTGAATGAAAAACTATTTGCGATGACTTTCTATTCACGTTGTCTCAAATAATCTTTTGGAAACCACCACTTTGACCACCTTTCTTTTGTGAAAACTGAATTAAAAAATATTTACGATGACATGTCGTCGTAAATAATCCCCTTTCATACATGCGTGGGAATGGTTGCTAACTATGGTGCACATAGTTGTTTTTTGGCGCCAAATAGTTGCCACCACTTCTTTTTGGCAACAAATAGCTTATCGTCACAAATTGTTATAACTTTTTTAAAGATTTTTTGCAACGAGATCACTCAATTGTAAACGACAACCTGCGATTGTAAAAAGTAATAACAATGATATGTTTTTTCTTATGCCACAAACATTATTTACAACGACATGTTGTCGCAAAAAGTTGACCATTAGTGATGACATATGTAGTCGCAAATAATATTGTTGCAAATTAGGCTGATTGTAGTAGTGCAAGAATTGAAAGACTCTGATTAAGACAAAACTACCAAAAAAAAAAAAAAAAAAACCCTCTACCACATTTCCACTTGTTCAATTGAACTTTACCTTTCTGTTGATGAGTGAATAAAGGAGGAAGGACCATAAGGAGGTGGCATGGTGCAATGCTACCGCCTGCAGGACCCTTCACCGTTGAATCCATCACAACCTTTTTCCTCCGTCCACGGTGTTAAGCAGGCCATGGACTCCTAATAGAATTCAATCGACTTTTTTGAGGTTTTTGAAGACTCAAATTGCAAGAGCTTGGCATATTCATTTTAAAAGATGAAACATGTAGTCATACACATACTCCATTTTCAACTACTCCTCAACGAATCCGCTTGCCGCCTCTCCAATAGATTTTGCCTAATAACATGCATCAAAACAACAGGATAAGAAATCAAAATTTGGTATCGCATTTAGACTTTACTTTACCAAGCAGGTCAGCCTCTAGGTTCTCGTTCAAAACTCAAAACATCTGGCCTATTGAAAATACAAGAATTATGGGAAGAGATAAACACCGATTTACTAATCCTCTGTTTGGTGCTATGGTTGGACTTGAAATTTTTAAGTTAGAGTTGGTTGATTTTTTAAAAACTAATTATAATTTTTATTGACTTTTTAGAAAAAAAAAAATAAAACTGAGATAAAAAATTTAAATTTAAGTTGAATAACCAAACGGAACATAACTCTCTTATACAAACTCATACCTTTTCCATCAAGTTGTCAATTCAAAACTTATAAAAACAAGGCTTTCAATCAAGTTGTCATTTCAAAGGAACTCATTTTTCCAACATCTGTTACACATCCAATCTTACAAAAAAAAAAAAAAATTTACATATATTATAAAATAATACATCTATATCTATAGATCTATAATTATTTTGTAAAAAAGAGTTGTCTTTTTTAAACTAGTCAAAATTTAGTCCCTCTATTTTATCTTTTTGTGCAAATTTTTTTTTTTACTTCCGTCTATGTATTATTTTTTGTTTTGACTTGTTCTCCCAAATTTTTTTTTTTTTTTACATATTTGTAGTTAAAACTCATTTAAAATAATTTTCATTTTTCTAATTTATTTCTATGTAAAATAAAATTTTCCAAATATACCTCAACAAACATTTTCTTACAATTCTTCAAAATGTTATGTTTACTCATAATCAATGATTACTTAACTTTTTTAAGCTCGTTAGGAGAGAATAAATATATTAAGAAAAGATATTGATTTATTCAAAAATTTAACATTTACTAATTCGTTCATAAAAAAATTAACATTTTTATGTTTATTTTCAAAAATCAACACCTTAAATCCACATGTGCGAAGCACAAGGTTAAAAATTAGTATATAAATATATATTTACATAGGAATACTCTCCCATCCGGCGGAACGGCCGTTCGGTGGTACAACCACGTAGGAGATAAGCACAACTCGAGAAAGCGCAGAGAGAGAAATAGGGAGAACTCTCCCATCTGACGATATGCGAGAGTTCAAGGTGATCTGTGATCTTGCTGTCAAATGTCTGCCCTCTTCGTTTGAAGAGCTTAAAAATTAGTATATATATATATATATATATATATATGTGGAAAGGTGATTTAGTTTAGTTCAGGGTAATATTAGATGATCTTGATGTCAATTGTCTGCCCTCTTCGTTTGAAGACAAAAAATCTTACATTTTCTTTTTATATAAATGAGATAAGAGGGGAAAAAAGCCCCAAAGCGGATTTTTTTTTTTTTTTTTTTTTTTTTTTTTGTCAATACCATAGTGGTTGCAGGTATAAGCAATAATTTTACACATGACTATCCTGAAATATAGAGCTCAAATCCCTCTACCTTCAAGATTAAAAAATATATATATTGAATATATTGTGCTAAAGAAAATAAACATATTCCAAAAAATAAAAGAAAAAATTAGGTTGCGTGGCCTTTTTTAATCACTTAATCTAATAGATGACCCAATTTTTTTTTATTTAGGAAAATACTGTTCGTCATTTTTCAGATGTAGTCAATCAATGATTGACTAATGATCATTAGTGATTGACTATGAAAATTGGTGATTATGAAAAATTTAGTGATTTACGTTATGGGTAATCAGTGACTGACCGTAAGTCAATAACTAATTGATTATTACATGGTCAATCAGTATTTGACTATTTAAAAAAATTAATTAAAAATTTTAGAAAAAAATGATATTTTAACTAATTTTTAAAAACTTTGATCATTTTATTTAAAAAGTTGTTAAAAAAAGGCTATTTAGATATAAGTCCCAAAATAAAATCCTTTCATCAGATGTCAGAACGGCACAAAGAGAGAAAAATAACAAAATAAAAATTTGTGTGGCCCGCTACTCAACTATAAATATATACCCATATGTTTGTTTGTTTTTTTGTTTTTTTGTTCGTTTGTTTTTTAAATAAACAATTAATAAAAAATAATTCAATTGTTAGACTAGTAAGGTATCGATTTTGTATGAAAATGAGATAGTTTACACTTTTTCTGCTCGCCATGTGATATTTAAAAACGTGAAACTCATATAAATGAAAAATTAGAGAATGGTAAAGAATGCTAGTTGGTTGAAGCTCTCTTTAATCACATCCTCCGGCATTCCTGTTGTTTTCTCTCAAGGTACGTAGATTGTAAAATAATATATTGTATATAGCAACATGAGTAAGTGTGATTTTAAGATATATATATATTTTTAAATTCAGCTGCATGAATTACCTCTTTTTCCTACAAAGGCTACAGCCCTAAAGCTCGGTAATGCCGTTTTACAGAATTTGAGTGCTGCAGCGTTGGATTGAGGGTTCCAGACAACGAAATTGGGGGCTGCAATGTCAAGGCTGCAGCCCTCGTTCGAAGATGACCAATTTTGGAAAGTGTTTTGTATAGAACTATAAATAGAAGTGATTAGGGATTTTTAGAGAACTTTTGTTCTCAGTTTTAGGACACTTAAAAACCTAAAAAGAGAGAAAGTTGTCAAGGGAATTCAAGACAAAGAGAAGAGTTGAAGATTTTGGGAAGTTTCTACATCAATCTTTACTCTTAATCTTTCTTCTCTCTTTATTTTTCTTATAATTTCAATGATGATGAAACTTTATTCTTTGGTGTTTTTAATTATTATGAAGTAGATGCTATTGTTCTTGCACCTCACACTATTCGCAGGACTAATGCTCCATGAGTTGCCTTTGCCAATGAAAAATGCCTTGTCCCTAATGCCCCACACAACCTTCCAGTGTAAATTTACAGTAAGTCAGGTGTGTTTGTATTTGGATAGAAAAGACTATAATTATCAAGAAAATAAAAGTTTAAAGTCTTTTTGATCAAAATTTTTAAAAAAAACATGGATTAAATTACCACATTTTAAAGAGTTAAAGGATCATTTAAGTCTATTACTCTTTTCTGTCAGTATAATTTCATTTGCTTAGATAATTTTCACATTATGCAACTAATCTAGAAATTCAGAAAAGTCTAAAAAAATTTGTGTGATCACATAAAATATTATTTTAGAATTTTAATAAACATATAAAGTTCATAATTTAATTTTAAGAATGTCGAATTAAAAAAATTACAATTATTTCTTAGAAATTTTACGATTATTAGAATTTAATTCTGAATTGTAGAAACTATTCCGAAAAATATGACAACTATCGAAAAACTGAATATGGAACTGTTAAACAAATTAACTGAATAAGTACAATGGATTGCATTCCGGAAACAATATCTATCAACAGTCTAAAATCTTCAATGCATGAAGTTTTTGAACAGCTACATTTACGGTGTAGATTTTTACCCGATAGAAAGCTAGAGGGAGGATCTGATTGCATTAGAGAAAAGGTAGAAGAAAGAAGAAAGAAGAAGAAGAAAGCTAGAGGGAGGATTTGACTGCATAAGGGAAAAATTAAGGGAACACAACTACTTTTTACCCAAAAAGACAATTATTTTTAATCTTTAATCTTTAATCTTTAACATATTACATATGGCCACTATGGCGGCTCAAATGCCCGTAACATTTATTTAAAAAATAATTTTTAAATTTTTTTTTATATTAGCTTAATACCCTTATTTAAAAGGACGAAAGATATTTAAATAGTGTCTTTCGTCCTAGTCTCTCATCTCGTCACGTGACATGTCCGTATTTTTAAATAATTTTTTTTAATTATTTGTTTTGTTTTACTTTACTTTATTGTCTATTTCACACAGTCTTAAACCCGTCATGTGGCAATTTTAAATAAAAATTATTTTTAAAAACTTAAAAAAATTAAGAAAATTATTTTTTTTAATTTTTTGTTTTATTTTAATTTGTGTTATTTGTCTATTCTGCATGCGTTTTGCGCGTGCATTTCAACTAGTATATATATAACAAAAGAGTGAATGTACTTCCTTTGTCTTGGTCCCATGGTCGCCACGTGACGGTTCTAATGTCTACCATGTAGCATTTAAAATAAAATAATTTTTCATTTTAATTATTTTTTTTACTTTGCCATTTTTTCTTTTACTTTTGTTTTGCTTGTCTATCCCTAATATTTTAATCTTTTAACATATGTTAGAAAAACGAATGTGCTCTTTTTTGTCCTAGCCCCCATGGTCGCTATTGCGGCTCCAATGTCAGCCATGTGGTATTTTAAATTTTTTTTGTTTGTAAGAAAATTACTTATTTCATTTTTTGTTTTTATATTATTATAATTTGTTTGTCTATATCGTACGTGCACTACCCAACTAATATATATATATATATATATATATATATATAAATAAGGGGAAATTAGTGCATAAAAGCCAAAATCTCCATTTTCCTCCAAATTCTCCCTAAAATCACTTTTTTCTTCCTTTCTTCTCCAAAAATTCCGGGGTCTCCATACTTTAAAAACAAAAATTATCACTTCTAAATCCTTAAGTAAATACTCCAAGAAACCATTTTAAGGAGATCTCGTGTCCTAGTTCCAACCCAAGAATAATCTCTCCAAGGATGTGTCCACGGAGATTCAGGAGACCAACGAGCTTTTTTGGAAGTGCTAGGACAAAATACCAACGATAGGATTGAGTGAGGCAAATTGATAAAGAAATCATAGTTTTCCGGAATTTCTGTAAGTACAAATCTCACCTGCAACATAAATTTTTGTTTGATATTGTGAGCGACTATGCAAATACTCTGAGGTGTATATGATTGTAAATGTTATGCCCATAATTTAACATGATCATGATGATGCCTCTCTGTCATGAGTTTTAATATATGTTCGTTGAGGCATGATCATAAGTTCATAATCACATGCTCAACCTAAAGAGAGTAGTTGGCTAATGAGAGTGAAAGAAAACTAAGTGTCATACCAATCTCCACATAAATAAAGATAATCATGACCTTTTTGACCCCATTTGTTGTTGGATTGGGCAATTCCCTCAATTTCTCGTTGGCAGTGCGGAATGTACGTTTGTACACCATAAGTGCGAAACAATTATGAGCAAATAATTTAACTATTCATAAAACGTCATGCATTATTTATATTTCACCTTGCTTATAGTGATGTACTTACTGAGTAAAAGCTAACTCATGTGTTGTTCATGCTATAGGTATTACGAGTGAGAAGCCCATATCTAAGTGTTAATTGACGGAATGACAGACTCAGGGAGGATAATGGAAGCATAGAGAATGGATGCTGCCTCACAATTTAATTTCCTCATTTAAAATATACTCTTTTGAGATTTATGTCAATTGTTAAATTAATTATGATTAACTAGATAGGTTTTATAAGGAAAAGACACTTAAAAAATATACCTACGTTAATTTAGGTATGGCGTGTTTGATGTCTTAAAATATGTATTCACTATTTGTCAAATATATAATACTAGTATTAGAATGGAGTAGAGTTTACATCAGTTATCAGTTGCGGATATAGAAATTTATCTTAGTGGAGATTACAAATTGTTTTATATTTAAAAACTTTTTAAAATTTATTCTTGAATTTTATCTCAAATATTAGTCTTATGACATAAAATAGAAGCTTCTAGCTCATAATTTGTTGTATGTTATTCGTAATTTTTATATAGAAAATTAAGCTTCACTTTTATTTATTTGAAACCATTTTTTTCCTTTTAAAGGTAATTATTTTTACTAAAAAGTAGAAACTTGCACTTACTAATTTTCTTATTGTGAATAATTTTAAAATCAATAAATCTTTTAAAAATAAATAAAAGTTTAAAAAATTAGGAGAAAAATAAGAATCAATTGTTAGTGATGGTATTAATATACAAGAATAATGTAAGTGTTATGTAGAGATACATTTGAGAAAAAACTTTTGAGTGGGGCCGAATTTCAAATTTTTAAGAAATTATGGGGCAAAATTTAGAATTCAAAAAATTGGAGATGGGAGCTCATGTGCCCCCTGGCCCTGTATAGAACTGTGACTGTCAGCTATGATCAATTTAAATTATAAAATAAATTCTTTGAAATTATGATATACAAATTTAAGATTAAAAAACAAGTAATTAAGTTTAAGCAAATAAATCAACGGTCACTTAGGTTGGGGTCATCACAGGTTGGTAAATCCTGTTATTATTCTAATAGAATTTTAGAAGTAGGTTAAGGGTTGCTTTTGCTACTTCTACTGTCATTATACTAATTTACTAAAATACCCTTTACGGTATTAATATTTTCTAATCTACCCATTATTTCTCTTTGTAACAAATAATGAAATTGCATTTAACTATGTGTTTGAAATTTATAAATTCTTTCCACTGAAAAATAATTTCAAACTAAATTAAAAAGAAATAATTTCAAATTGTATATTATAATTTTACAACTTATTTTATCGTTGTAATATGTTTTTTATAGTCTATTTTTTTTAAATAATATGTGTACCTTGAAGGTGGCAGTAAGTAAATATTCTCATTGAATTATTTCATTTTTTAGAAGAATTTGTTGGGGTAGTTTGAAAGATAAATTGGTGTAAGCTTGATAGAGGCATGGAATTAAATTTTTTAATTTCAAGAATGAATATTATTTAATTTTTTTGATATATAAATTTTTACTCTTGAATTAATACAGTTGATTATAATTGAGACTTTTTAGAACTAGCTGTGAGTGCACGTGAAAATGCGCGAGCCGTTTTTTTTTTTTTTTTTTTTTTCTATTAGTCTATTCTTACATTATCTATATATAAATTTCATAATATATGCATATAAATACACACACACACACACACACACACACACAATTAATCTGAAAAAAGAGCAAATATAAAGAAGAATAACATTAAGAAAGAAACAAAGAGTGTTGAGTAATTTAGAATATGTTCAGCATTTTCTGCAAAGAATTACTACAAGAAATTTCACTTTCAACAACTATATTTTTAGTAACGGAAAGTTCAAAATTAGTCGCAAAAAACTTTTCATGACTAAAAAAAATTAGTCGCGCCTTGGTCACTGAATGTCGGTCGTAGAAAGTCTTTCGCGACTTAAAATATGTAGTCGTTAAATAATCTTTTTTTTGTGACTAAAAATTTAGTTGTAAAAGAGTTTCCAATTAGTCACAATAAAACTTAAGGGGACCAAAGATTTGTACTGCAATGAGACCAAATTTACTTTTGCCGACTACATAAAAACTTATTGGCGACTAATAATTAGTTACTATCAAATCATTTTTTAGGTATTTTGCGACTGATATACTAGTTGCTAAAAGATTCAATTTGACAGACTATGGACTAACAACTAGTGTACTTGTTTGAACAGACTATGGACTAGCAAGTTGTTTGGTGCTCGTGAACCGTATTTTGAGATCTAAGACCTGATTAAAATTATTAGTCGCAAAAGATTCGAGATTTTATATCCAAAGCTAACGCCTTCTTTCTTTCATCTGCAATATGCTGTGCATGGTAATGTACATACTCCATGTAGCATGAGATTTGTAGGTTTCTTTTATATGTTTCCTTTCGACATGTTTGCAGCATTTCTTGCTAAGGTATCTAGGCTTATATGTTGAATCATTTGGTTGTTTTGAATTTTCTTTTATGAATAAGATGAGCTGATGAAATGTTCATTTTTGTCTGCTTCGTCAACTGCTCTGCCCTTAATGGTCCTGCTGTCCCTTTTTTCTCACCTAAGAAAATAATTGAGGGGTATTTCACATCATTAACAAAAAGCTTTATTAATAATAAAACTGCAGTCCAAGATGCTTTAAGCTGTGCTCTTGCAAAGAGGGCTGTGGGACTAGTGAAGTCCGGAATGGTGATTGGGCTGGGCACCGGATGCATTTTGTCTCTTGTCATCGGGGAGCTTGGGAAACAAATTAAAGAAGGAAAGGTGCGAATCGACTAACGATCTTTAAATAGATTTTTCTTGAATTCACAGAGAACTTGCTGGAGAAAAGACTGATTTTTTCTTGCTGGATAAAGATTGAATTTGTGAAATAGTAACTTTTATGGCATCCACCTACATTGACCTACTTAATTGGCACAAGTGGATCATGAGATTTTTGACATGCTTTATGAAGTTTGTAAAGCATATAAGCACACAAGAATAGGAAAAAACGCTACTCAATTGATGACACTAGCTCCTACGTGTTTAACATTTTCTTCTTTTAATCTATTCGTATTGTTCTTTTTGGGAAGAGAAGTGAAGAGGGTGGTTAGTACCAATTTTTTTGTCGAAGTAATTATGTGAAACTTTCTAGTAATTCGGATAGTACTTGTTAGTTGAGCCCGCTGGAGTTAGTCAGGCGGTGATGATGAAGGGGTTTGGGTGGGAGGTCTAAACTTCAAAACCAGTGAGAGTTTTAATGTCTCTTTAATTGGTTCCCATACCATAATAATGAAAAAATAAAATTAAAAAAGTACTTGTTTATTATTAGAGATACATGGCCATTTGAACCTTCTGCACATGATGTGTCTCTCATTCCCGAATGCTCTTTTATCTAGTCATTTTTTCCTCCAATAAGAACCCCTACTCGGCTATGGGGATTGTTGTAATAGAGGTAGGATTATAAGTTAAAGTTGGACGAGCAACTTGAAAGTAGTTATCTTTCTCGATTTGATAGAGAATTCGACAATATCTTTGGTGAAGTAGTCGGAAAATTTTACATTAGCTTCCAATATCTAATTTCATTGGTGTGTGATTTAGCAAACAAGTCTTATAGATTGTAACTTGAAAGGGGAGAATGGGAGTGACAAGGCTCAGTAATTTAACCTTTTGTTTTCACATTATACGTGAAATGGCAGCCTATTTAAGAACACAACTTTGTGAAAACCGAATGATGAATGGTTCTAGTATTTCACGAAATTAGGTGCTGAGCAACCATAATTTTCTTAAGATCTCGAGTCATGTACATTGCAGGGTTAGTCAGTCAGATTCTTTTACCGAACATTTTGGTTCTTTACCGGAAACCAAATTTGGAAGTACAAAATAAATTAATTTTTCATGACAAATCCCCAAAAAAAAAAAATCACATTTTTGTAACTAATTACGTGACGTTGAAGCAAGAAAATCTACCATGGAAAGACAGAGGTGTAACCTTTACTTATGGTTATGAAGTGCAGACTACTTGATTTCGCAGACTACTTGATTTTATTGAAACTTCTTACTGCAGATTGATAAAGTGTAGATAATTGAAATCGATTTACCAGGTTTTCTTCTTGAAAATTGCAGTTGAAAGATATTGTTGCAGTAGGAACAAACTATCAGACTCGAAGGGTCGCTAGACAGTTTGGTGTAACAACTGTAAGGTTCTACCAAGTGTCATAACAAATAAAATGCCTTAAGATTCTGTACGGAAAATAACTTTAAATTGACAAGTTTCTTTTTTGAATTTTGGCTTTCCGTTTTTCCTTCAATTTAGGCTGATTTGAATGATGTTAGTGGAATTGACATTGCCTTTGACCTTGTGGATGAAGTGGACTTCAATAAAAACATGTTAAAGGTTGGAATTTTCATGTTTCTTCTTGCGTTTCTTGGTACCTGTAATTCTGTGCCGTGGTATTCTCTGAGCATAAGTCTGAAATCCGTTTCTTTTCAGGTCAGTGGAGCTAATCATACTGTGCAGAAGGTGGTTTAAAGACTGTATGGATTGTTCAGCAGTATATGCTCTTAGTTTCTACTGTTTTTCTTCTGAAAATAGATGCAGATGTTATTAAGGTTGTTAACCAGTTCTGTAGATGAAATATTAAATAAATAAGTAACTAAAAATACACACACACACACATGTGTATATCAAGGGCATGCACTGAGAGTTTCACCTGATAGACAAATGCATGTTCTTGATGTTGAGTCTGGACTGTTATATTTGTTCCGGCAGCATTCACTGCCATCGTTGTCAGGTCTCCTGTCGTCGTCGTTGTCGGATCTGGCCACTGTCGTGGGTGAGGGTTGGTGGCCGTCGGCGTTGGTTGAGCAGAACACAAACGAATTTTCTTTTGTTTTGTTTTGTTTTGTTTTGTTTTTTTGTTTTTTTGAAATGTTATGTAAATAATTTAATCAGATGTGATATTATTTATGACTATTTGGTACATCTAGTTGATCTTAACCAACAAAAAGTCATTGATCAAGAACTTTTACTCTATCAATGGGATAAAGTAAAGCTTATCCCATTGTAGAATTCCCCTTAGTGTAAATTAAAAAAAAAAAAAGCAAGTAAATTATGGAAGTTTCTGAATGACACAAATTTAAAGATTATTATATCAAAATGACATAAAAAAGTAACATTAGATCAAGATGATATAAAAGTAAACTAAAATAAATTAAAGTTTGTAATATATTAATAAAGATGTGGAAGTTTTTATTATGTTGGTAAATAAATTTTTATAAAAAATATGATTATTTAGATAATTTTCTTAATTAATAATATATATAAATATAATAAAAGGGGGTGTTTATTAACATTATCTGCTTGCTTTTGCTGCACCCATTTTTAATAAATTCTATTATTATTAAATTACCCTTAAATCAAATGACATTTAAGTACAAAAAGTATTTTAAAGTATACTTTTCACACACACCTCACTCTAATAAATATAAGGTAGGGCCGTTTCGAAACAAGACATATTATGAGAAGAAACTAAAAAAATCCCTTCATAGAAAAAACTAATAAAATTTTAATTGTAGAAGAACATAATTTCGAGAAATTAAATAAAGATATATATGTTGTGATTTAGTTAGTCAGCAAACATCTGTAGTCAGGAAGAGGAAGGGGAAGTAAATTTATGCACACATTTTTAATGCCAGAGAAAACGAAATTTGAAAGGGAAAATATATATATATATATATATCTTTGATGGAACCCTTATATTAATACCTGGGGTTTTTAAGTTTGAATCCTTTTTAATATCCATTGTTTTAAGTTTGAATCAAGAAGAAGAAGAAGTTGAAAAGACGAAGAATAATAAGAATGAATATCGGATTTCATTAAAGAAGAAACATGAGATTTCTCACAAACAAAAAACGAGGAGGATGAGGACGTACGTGTGGTTTCTCCAAAAAAAAAACTTCTCACAAAAAAGAAGAATGAAAGAAGGATTAATATGAATAAAAATGTTCTTAAAATAAATTTTTTTTAAAAAAGATAGAGAGAGAGAGGTTACTTGTTAAATACTGGGTGAAAAAAAAAAGAAGATAAAAATATACGGATTTTTTCAGAATAATGAAAGGGGTGCAACAAATAATTGTAAAAATTTAAATTTTAAGTGACAGGTGGTTTAAGAAATGCTTTATATGTAACACCTTGCCAATTTAGGTACTAGCTTAGTCAAGAAAAAGTTGGATTAAGATTAGTTATAGAATTTTAGACCCTTTTAGCTAATATTTAGTTTCATCTTAGTGTCTAAATATTTTTCTAATGAATTTTAGTTTTCAGAAGCTTAAGTAATAAAGAATTCCACCTATCTTGAAACACCATATGCTGATAACTTTCAATGGGCTTCAGGTCTTTTATCTATGGTTGGATTTCACCTAAATGACCGTGGAAATTTTGGAGATCTTTGGTGCTATGTTGAAGACAGGACTACGAGTAGAGTGAAGTTTTGTAATCAAAATCAAGTAAACTATCTAAAAGCTTCAACACAAAAGGGCTTCTTTTTTTCCCCCTTAAAACTGGTGAAAAGTTGATCATTTCTTAAAATAATAATAGTAATAAAATAAAAGAGGATCAACTGTTAATTTTTCCCATTACACTTTTTTCCCTTCGGGGAAAAAAAAAAAAAAAACAATGCATGTTTCAAGTCATGGGAAAGTGATGTTACATCAGAAGTCGATAGACGGAATTGCATAGTTTTCTAACTTAGAAGCCACGTTTTTGAAGCATCGTCCATTTTCCACAATGACTTCAAATTCTACGTTTTCTTGGTCGGTGTGTGGATATTTTCATTGTCCTGCTACTTAGAACCCATCAAAACGGTTTTGATTGATCAATCTTTTTCAATCATTTACAAAAATTTATTTTCTACTAGCAACTATAATGGACCTATATGATTTGGACAATCGTGCATGGTGTATTCTAGCCATGTATTTCACACTAGTTCTCCCAAAAAAAAAAAAAAAAAAAAAAAAACAAAAGGCCAAAAACAAAAACAAAAAAATACGAATTTTTCCAAGTAATTTTGATAGAGAGATGTACAGAAGTAGATAGATTTGTAAGTACTAAAAAACTTTATCGACTTTATATTTGTAAATTTGTATATAAATGCGAGCTCATTGATCATGATACAATTAACTATTGAATTATTTGTTCTTAGTTCATAGACATAAACATGTTTGGATTTGTGCAGGGGCCATGGGGTACGTGCCCCCCTCATATTTTCTTAAAATTTTGTAATTTGACCCCATTTAAAAGTTTTTTTTTTCTCAAATATGCCCCCACTCAAAAGTTTTTTTTCCCCCTCAAATATGCATTATAATACTCAACTTACTCTTATATTTTAATATCATCACCAACATTGGATTTTCTTTTTTCCTCCTAATTTTTTAATCTACCTTTATTTCCATTTTTTTTAATGTTTTAAAAAATTTATTGATTTTAAAATTATCAACAATTTGAATACTTGTACGTGTAAGCTTTTTCTTTTTTATTTTTTGAGAGAAGTGTAAGTTTTTGTTTATTAGTAACAACAATCATCTTTAAAAGGAAAAATGATGATGTAGAATAAATTAAAGTGGAATTTAATTTTAAATCAGAAAATAACGAACAACATACTACAAATCATGAGCTAGAAATTTCTATTTATTATAACATTTGAGATAAAGTTTAAGAATAAATTTCACAATATTTTCAAAATATAAAAACAATTTGTAATAGTAATTATATGATAATGAACATGAAAAAAAAAAAATTTTTGTTAGAATAAAAAATATTATACATTCTATCATAAAAAATTTTTAATTTTTAAAATTTTCCTAACTATAATTTTTTTAAATCTCTTATTAAGGTGATGTTTGGTTCACTATTTCATTTCAAATTAAAATGTATTTTTTCATCTTAATTTTTGTCTTTTTTGAAAATTCAACAAAAATTTTCAACTCAAACTTAAAATTTTCAAACTCAACTCATTCACTAAATGAATCCTAAATATAAGTACATACACGTTAAATATATTTACATTCCCTTTTTCTCTTTTTTACTCTTATTATTATTCTATTTAATTCCTATTAGTAACATGGTTAGCAACTTCTGGCGGGGCCTTTTGGACATTTTGGTGATGATTGGACCAGCTTGACTCCATGCACAAATATGAAAAAAAAAAATAAAAAGGTGTCAGCAACTTTGAATGCAGTGTAATGTAGGCAAATCTTTTGGATGGTATATACTTGGAATTCTAAAGACCGAGCAGAAAAAAGAGGCGTAAGATGGACGCTCCCTGAGTTAAAGTCTTGGAAGTGATATTATGATACCAGAAGTCAATGATAATCGTCAATGACCCATAGTTTTCAAATTAGGGAGGACGTTCTGAGTTATCTTTTTTCTTTTCCACAACGACTTTAAAAGTCTACTTCCGCGGAGGAAGCATATTAAGGATCCTTTAATATACATGATAAGATTATATTAAGTATAATAATATAAAGGGATTAAATTGAAATATATAGAAAATGATATAATTAAATTTTATCTAATATTATCTTATGATTAGTTAAGATTGAAATCTTTAAAAATTAACAGATTAGATAAGTGACTTGTGGAGAAAAATTGAGATAAAGGAGATGAGCATTCTAATTCCCTCCTCTTGCAGAGGATAGTTGAATACCATTCCAAAGGGATTACGTTATGGACTGAATAACTTATCGAGTTTAATCTTTTAAAATTTCTCACCAAATACAGAATTAAAATCTAGTTTAGTCCTATCTTCCTTAATCCTATACAACAAACAAGCCCTAAACGAATAAACAAAGCGAGAGAAATAATTCAAAATAATAGCTTCAAGTGAATCGACTTGTATTTTTTGACTTATGTTTTGTTTGGTATTTAGACTCTTTTAGCTAATACTTATTTTCATCCAAGTGTCTAAATATTTTTCTAATGAATTTTAGTTGTCCGAAGCTTAAGCAATATAGAAAGGACCGTGGAAACTTTTCAATCGGCTTCAAGTCTTTCATCTATGGTAGGCTTTCGCATAAATGACCATAGAAACTTTGGAGATCTTTTGTACTATGTTGAAGAAATGACTACGAGTAGAGTGAAGTTTCGTAATCAAAATCAAGTAAACTGTCTAAAAGCATCAATACAAATGGGCTTTTTTCTCCTCTCAAAACCGGTGAAAACTTGATCATTTATTTAAAAAATAGAATAAAGTAAAATAAGAGGATCAAATGTTAATTTTTCCCATTCCACTTTTTTTCCTTCAGGGGGGGAAAAAAAAGAATGCCAGTTTCAAGTCGTGGGAAGTGATGTTACATCAGAAGTCGATAGACGGCATTGCATAGTTTTCTAACTTAGAAGGCACGTCTTTGAAGCATCCTCCTTTTTTCCACTATGACTTCAGACTCTACGTTTTCTTGGTAGGTGTTTGGATATTTCCACTGCCCTGCTACTTAGAACCCGGCAAAATGGTTTTTGTTGATCAGTCTTTTTCAATCGTTTACGAAAATTTATTTCCTACAGCAACTATAATGGACCTATATGATTTAGACATTCATGTATGATGTCTTCTAGCTGTGTATTTCATAGTAGTTCTCCCAAAAAAAAAAATGAATTTTTCCAAGTATTTTTGACAGAGAGATGTATTGAAGCACGAAGACCAAACCATTCTTTGTTGACTAGAGCGACCTAATTATGCTTAGCAAGACTAGTAATTGTTAGAAAAGTTACCGTTTTGTATCACGGAAAGTTGTTATTTTATATGTAATAATTTTTACGAGAAAAATTTTATTTATTTACATTCATTGTAATTTAAGATACTTCTTGTTTTGATAGATTTGTAAGTATTATAAAATTTTCTCGATTTTGTATTTGTAAATTTGTATTAATAGGTGAACTCATTGTTCATTATGCAACTAACTAATGAATTATTTGTTTTTAGTCTATAAACATAAATAGGGACAGATTTGTGTAAGGGCCATCGAGCCACGTGCCCCCTCAATTTCTTGACTTCTAAATTTTACTCCCATATTTTCTTAAAATTTTGTGTCCCTATTCAAAAGATTTTTTTTCCCCTCAAATGTGCCCTCACTCAAAAGTCCCCCCCCCCCCCCCCCCCCCCCCCCCCCCCCCCCCCTCTCAAATATGCGTTATAATACTCAACTTACTCTTATATTTTAATGTCATCATCAACATTGGATTTTCTTTTTTCCTCCTAATTTGTTTATCTACTTTTCTTTCTTTTTTTTTTTTAAGGTTTTAAAAAATTTATTGATTTTAAAATTATCAAACATTTGCATGTGTAAGTTTTTTTTTTTTTTTAGAGGTGTAAGTTTTTATTTATTAGTAAAAACAATAATCTTTAAAAGGTAAAATAATAGTGTAGAATAAATTAAAGTAGAATTTTATTTTAAATCAGAAAATTACAAACAACGTACTGTAAATCATGAGCTAAAAACTTCTATTTATGACAACATTTGAGATAAAGTTCAAGAATAAATTTCACAATATTTTCAAAATATAAAAACAAAATATAATAGTAATTATATGATAATGAACATGAAAAAAAATTTTAGTTAGAATAAAAAATATTAAACCTTTTATCTTATAAAGTTATTAATTTTTAAAATTTTCCTTATTAAGAAAAATTATTAAATCCATCATTGAACATAAATACATCCATATTAAATATATTTATGTTCTCTTCTTCTTTTGTTACTATTATTATTATTCTATTTAATTTCTATTAGTAATTTGGTGTGCATCTTCTGGCGGGGCCTTTAGGAGATTTTGGTGATGATTGGACCAGCTTGACTCTGACACAAAGCACAATATGAAAAAAAAAAAAAAAAAGAAAAAAAAATGTGTCAGCAACTTTGAATACAGTGTAATGTAGGATGGAATTCTAAAGACGGAGTAGAAAAAGAAGGCCTAAGATTGACGCTCGGTGAGTTTCAAAGTCTTGAAAGTGATATTATTACACCAGAAGTCAATGATAATCATCAGTGATTCATAGTTTTCAAATTAGTGGGGACGTTCTGAATTATCCTTTTCTTTTCCACAACGACTTTAAAAGACTTTAAAAGTTTACGTCCACACGGGAAGTATATTAAGGGTCCTTTTGATTTTCAGGACAAGATTATATTAGATAAAATAATATAAAGGTATTGAGTTTTTCAAGTTTTCTGATCGTAAATTCTATTAGCAAGACCCAATCCACTTTCCATATCGTCGCCATAAAAAATGCTATTGCTGTCACAATTGATGGTATGTGCGAATGCTCCACATGTAACACCTTGCCAATTTAGGTTCTAGCTTGGTCAAGAAAAAGTTGGATTAAGATTTGCTATAGAATTTTTGACCCTTTTAGCTAATATTTAGCTTCATCGAAGTGTCTAAATATTTTTCTAATGAATTTTAGTTTTCAAAAGCTTAAGCAATAAAGAATTCCACCTATCTTGAAACACTATATGCTGATAATTTTCAATGGGCTTCAGCTCTTTCATCTATGGTAGGCTTTCGCCTAAATGACCGTGGAAACTTCGAAGATCTTTTGTGTTATGCTGAAAAAAGGACTACGAGTAGAGTGAAGTTTTGTAATCAAAATCAAGTAAACCATCTAAAAGCATCAACACAAAGTTCTTTTCTTACCTCTCAAAACCAGTAAAAGTTTGATCATTTCTTAAAAAAAAAAAAAAAAAAAAAAAAGAATGCCAGTTTCAAGTCGTGGGAAGTGATGTTACATCAGAAGTCGATAGACGGCATTGCATAGTTTTCGAACTTAGAAGCCACGTTTTTTAAGCATCCTCCTTTTTTCCACAATGACGTCAAACTCTACGTTTTCTTGGTAGGTGTTTGGATATTTCCACTGGCCTGCTACTTAGAACCCATCAAAATAGTTTTTATTGATCAAACTTTTTCAATCGTTTACGAAAATTTATTATATGATTTGGACATTCGTGTATGGTGTATTCTAGCTGTGTATTTCATACTAGTTCTCCCAAAAAAAAAAAAAACAAATTTTTCCATGTATTTTTGATAGAGAGATGTACTGAAGCACGAAGACCAAACCATTCTTTGTTGTCTAGAGCGACCAAATTATGCTTAGCAAGACTTAGCCTCTATTTGGTGATACGGTTTGAGTTAAGATTTTTAAGTTGAGTTGAAGATAAGTTGAGTTGAGAGTTAGAGTTGAGCATTTGGTAAAAAGTTTGAGTTGAAAAGTTTAACTTGAGTTGAGTGTTTGGATGTTAAAAGTTTGAGTTAAAAAGTATAATTGGAGTTGAGTATTTGGAATAAAAAGTTTGGGCTAAAAAGTTTAACTTGAAAAGATAAGTTAACATGTCATTGTAGGTTGTGAATAGAAAAATGGAAAAACAAAATAAACTAAAATAAAAACACACATCAACAACATACATCAAGTTTTTTACAATATTTTTTACATAGCCATAAAATACAACAACAATAATTACGTAGTTGCTAACTAAAAGTGCTAATAAAAAAAGATGAAATTCTTCCCCTAATCTGGTTTCAATAGATAAAACTGGCCTTATTTTCAAGTGGATTTATACCATGGATTTTGTTGATATCTGTCCCACATATCATCGCCCAACACATCTCTCAGCTAATTCATTGCACCCCTCCTCGATGCATCTTGCTGCCTTCCCGTACTTGGACCTGTATCATCGATCTCGTCGGTCAACACGTAATCCGCGTTAACATCAACATGTCCACCTACAGGCACACCATCTGCCGCATACTCTTCAAGAATAGGATCCCCAACCTGTACCATCCTTATAAAATTATGAACAATCGCACACGCCACTGGGATCATTACTTATTTGTCCATGGGATAATTATTGATGCCTTTAAGTATTTTAAATCTGGCCTTCCACACACCAAAAGTTCACTCAATACAACTCCGCAGCGATGAGTGCATGTAGTTAAATAATTCCCTCCGGGTGCCCAGTCTGACGTGATGTTTTCAATATTCGGGTAAATGATACATCTCTCGTCGAAATGGACTAAGGAAACAATCATTTTTCGCATATCCCGAATCGACTACATAAAATTTTCCATCGTTGATCTGTTTTAAACGGCTTAGATGCTCTGTGCACATAAATTTTATTGTGCAGTCAAATATATTAGATTACAAAACAGAAAAAAAGGGAAAAAACTCTTTTCATTTCCTCTGTGCTCGGTGTCGGAGGCGGGGAAGGAGGGGGCCGCCGCCGTGAGATGCAAGGCATCGTGTGGTCGTCGTCGTCGACATCTCGCCCCTCAAGAAGTCGAAAAGGTTGGACCTCTCTCGTCCATCTCTCCGTCGTCGGAAACTCGTGGACCCCGTGGACGACCTCTCCCCACGTCAGAACAACGTCTGTCTCTCCCCACGCCCTCCTCGCCGTCGACATCTCGCCCCCCTCTTTGTCCATCGCAGAGCCCCGTGGGCTTGTAGACGAGACCGACATTCCCCCCTTCCCCCACCATACAAATCTCCCGGATCTAGCTTTCAAATCTGGCTTTTTTTCTTCCTGCAACAACCTCAGGTGACTTTCACGACCAGCCGGTGGGTTTCACAAGCCATCGCCACCTTGCTCGTCCCTCGGCCTCCCCTCACAGTCAAAAATTCACTCTCCTCCATGCCCAGCGCCAAGCTTCTGTGCAACGGTCCAACTATGAGTTGAGAATGAAATGGCCTTCCAAACAGTTTGAGTTCAGTTTGAACTCAAAAAATTGAGTCCAAACTGACTCGCGAAACAAAGCCTTAGTAATTATTAGAAAAAGTTACCAGTTTGTATTACGAAAAGTTGTTATTTTGTATGTAATAATTTTTATGAGAAATTTTTTATTTATTTGTATTTATTGTAATTTAAGATACTTCTTGTTTTGGTAGATTTATAAGTATTAGAAAACTTTCTCGACTTTATACTTGTAAATTTGTATATATTTGTGAGCTCATTTATCATAATACAACTAACTAATGAATTATTTATTCTTAGTCTGTAAAGACGGTGCGCCCCCTCAATTTCTTGACTTCAGTTATTTATTCAATTATTTGTGTTAGGGCCATGGGAGCATGTGCCCCCCTCAATTTCTTGACTTTTAAGTTTTACCCCCATATTTTTTTAAAATTTTATAATTTGTCCCCAGTCAAAAAAATTTTTTTCTCAAATATACCCCACTCAAAAGTTTTTTTTTTTTTTTCCCTCAAATATATGTTATAATACTCAACTTACTCTTATATTTTAATATCATCACCAAAATTGGACTTTTTTTCTCGTAATTTCTTTATCTACCTTTCTTTCTATTTTTTTAACGTTTTAAAAATTTTATTGATTTTAAAATTATCAACAATTTGAATATTTGTACGTGTCAGTATTTTCTCATTTTGTTTTGTTTTTTTTTTTTTTTTTTGAGAGGAGTGTAAGTTTTTATTTATTAGTAAAAACAATTATCTTTAAAAGGAAAAATGATGGTGTAGAATAAATTAAAAGGGAATTTAATTTTAAATCAAAAAATTACAAACAACATACTGCAAATCATGAGCTATAAAGTTCTATTTATGACAACATTTAAGATAAAATTCAAGAATAAATTTCACAATATTTTCAAACTATAAAAACAATATATGATAGTAATTATATGGTAATGAACATGAAAAAAAAAATTTCGTTAAAATAAAAAATATTAAATTTTTTTATCTTATAAAATTATTAATTTTTAAAATCTTCCTCTAAAAAAAATTATTAGATCCATCATTAAATATAAATACATCCATGTTAAATATTTTTATATTCTCTTCTTATCTTGTGACTATTATTATTATTCTATTTAATTTCTATTAGTAATATGGTGTGCATCTTCTGGCGAGGCCTTTGGGAGATTTTGGTGATGATTGGACCAGCTTGACTATGACACAAAGCACAATATGGAAAAAAAAAAAAAAAAAAAAAAGGAAGGTGTCAGCAACTTTGAATACAGTGTAATGTAGGCAAATCTTTTGGACAGTGTATACTTGGAATTATAAAGACGGACCAGAGAAAAAGAGGCGCAAGATTGACGC
Organism: Ficus erecta; assembly: GCA_008635985.1. NCBI lineage: Eukaryota > Viridiplantae > Streptophyta > Magnoliopsida > Rosales > Moraceae > Ficus > Ficus erecta. Next base: position 79,653 of record BKCH01002349.1, read on the forward strand.
TCGGTGAGTTTCAAAGTCTTGAAAGTGATATTATTACACCAGAAGTCAATGATAATCGTCAGTGATTCATAGTTTTCTTTTCCACAACGACTTAAAAAATCTACGTCCACACGGGAAGTATATTAAGGGTCGATTTGATATATAAGACATTGAATTAAAATGTTTAGAAAATGATATAATTGAATTTCATCTAATATTATCATATGATTGATTAAGATTAAAATTTTTTGAAATTAACATATTAGATAAGTGATTTGTGGAGAAAATTTAAGAGAGAGAAGATGAGCTTTTCTAATCTCCTCCTCTTACAGAGGATAATTGAATATCCTTCCAAATGGATTAAGTTATGGAATGGATAACTTCTAGTCTTTTAAAATTTCTCACCAAACAAGATATTAAAATCTAGTCCAATCCTATATTCCTTAATCATGTATACCAAACAGGCCCTAAAGGTATAAACAAAGCGGGATAAAGAATTCAAAATAGTAGCTTCGAGTGAATCAACTTGCATTTTCTGACTTATGTTTTGTTTAGTATTTCAACTCAACTCCAACTAAACCGTACTTTATCATATTAATTTTTTTTTTTTTTTTGAAGAGTTAATTAAAAAAATATAACTAATTTTTTAAAAGTCAATCAATTCTAACTTAAAAATTTAATCTCTAATCAATAAACCAAATGCAAGCTTAGTCATTTGTAGAAAAACAAAGAAAACAAAACAAAAAACTTATTAGGCTGTGAAAATTTTGTCTATTCTCATTAAAAGTAGTGGGGTACCCATATGGTCCCTCCTTTGCAGTCTCTTCTGACTCAAATTTTTCCAACTGCTGACATTCACCTCAATGAAGCACGAAGACGAAATAATTATTAGTTGATCAGGTCTATCTCATTACGCTAGCAAGAGTTAGTGCATGGTTTGCTTTTGAGAGGCAAATTGTGCACAAAGATGGAGAAATCTTCTCGTGTTGTACTTTTTCTAGTTGTTCTGCTGTTTGTTCAAGGATTACAATCATGTTTCTGCAGAGAACTCGACCTTTGGCTGCATAGAAAGGGAGAGAGACTGTCTTCTACAGCTCAAACAAAGTTTCAGTGATTCCTCGAACCGGTTTGTCTCTTGGTCAGGGAATGATTGCTGTCATTGGAACGGAGTCAGTTGTGATCAAAATACTGGACATATTGTCAAGCTTGATCTCAGAGCACCCAGTTCTTCAACCTTCTATTTCTCAGGGTTCTCCTTTTCTACATACGAGAAAGTATTTGTTAAGGAAGTTAATTCTTGTCTGGTGGAGTTGAACCGTTTGGAGTACTTGGACCTGAGTGGAAACTACTTCAACCAAACCCCAATTCCCAAGTTCATTGGCTCCTTAAAGCATCTTAGATATCTTAATCTTTCTCGAGCAGGATTTGGAGGAAGGGTTCCAGTACAGCTTGGCAACCTTACTAGCCTGCAGATCCTTGATCTAAGTGATCTATATTATCAGGCAGCCTATGCTGATAATATCCACTGGGTTTCAGGTCTGTCGTCTTTGAAACACCTCGACGTTAGCTTCGTGAACCTCAGTCAGACACTTGATGTGATGCAGGTACTCAGCACACTGCCCTCCCTGACAAACTTGGGCTTAAATGGTTGTGGAATACAGAATATTCACTTTTCTCGCAATTCTCTTAATTCCACCTTCCTCGCAAGAGTTCAAGTCCTTGGTCTGAGTTATAATAGTCTTACTGGACCGATTCCTACAGCTCTCCACAACATGACTGCACTTAGAGAACTTGATCTCAGTTATCAGGGGAATTACTATTCTGGTGGCTTATATGTTGATAATCTCCAATGGGTTTCAAAGCTTTCATCTCTACAACACCTTGACATGAGCTCCATGAACCTTAGCAAGGCACTCGATTTGATGCAGGTACTAATACACTTCCTTCTCTGCTAGAATTGTGCTTATTTGGTTGCAGAATCCGAAAACCTAAGTAAGGCACTTGATGTGATGCAGGTACTCAATACACTGCCCTCTCTGATAAACTTGGGCTTAAATGATTGTGGAATACAGAATATTCACTTTTCTCGCAATTCTTGTAATTCCACCTTCCTCACAAGAGTTCAGGTCCTTGGTCTGAGTAGAAATAGTCTTACTGGACCGATTCCTACAGCTCTCCACAACATGACCGCACTTAGAGAACTTGATCTCGGTTATCAGCAGAATTACTATACTGGTGACAAGGCTCTCATCTCAGTTAATGCTGATAATCTCCAATGGGTTTCAGGGCTTTCATCTCTACAACACCTTGACATGAGCTTCGTGAACCTTAGCAAGGCACTCGATCTGATGCAGGTACTTAATGCGCTTCCTTCTCTGTTAGAATTGCACTTATCTGGTTGCGGAATCCGAAAAGCTCACTTTACAAGTGGTTTCAATAATTCCACCTTCTTTAGAAGCATTCAATTCATCTAGTAGGTAATTTGATTGATGGATCTATTCCCAGTGCTCTTCAGAACATGACAGCTATTAAAGTGCTTGATCTTTCATTCAACCACTTTAATTCCACTATTCCACTTTGGTTAGTTAATTCTAAGAGCCTTTTTGATCTCAATCTACAGTGGAATGAGTTTGAGAATATTGAAGGTGGGTTGTTGTCAATGTTAAATGAGGCTTGTTCTTTAAGATCACTAGATTTGTCTGTCAACTCATTTGTTGGTGAGGCGTTAGGAAGTACCAAGAATTCATCAAGATGCCTAGCCTATGATTTAGAGATTCTGAGTCTAAGTGATTGTGGAATTAGGGGTGATTGGCCAGATTACATAGGGCAGTTGAAGGATTTGAAGGACCTCGATCTTTCAAGAAATCAATTGAATGGGACCATTCCACAATTCTTAGGGAGATTATCAGCGTTGGAACATTTGTCTCTTTCCTATAATCAGCTAAATGGGATCATTCCACATTGGTTAGGGAGATTATCATCCTTGCAATTATTAGATCTTTCTAATAATCAGTTGCATTGGATCACTCCATCAGGGTTGGGGAGATTGCCAGCCTTGCAAGAATTAGACCTTTCGCACAATCAGTTGTATGGGATCATTCCATCAGGGTTGGGGAGATTGCCAGCCTTGCAAGAATTAGATCTTTCGCACAATCAGTTGTATGGGATCATTCCATCAGGGTTGGGGAGATTGCCAGCCTTGCAAAAATTAGATCTTTCTAACAATCAGTTGTATGGGATCATTCCATCAGGGTTGGGGAGATTGCCAGCCTTGCAAGCATTAGATCTTTCAGATAACCGGTTGAATGGGACTATTCCGCAAACACTAGGGAAATTGACAACATTGAGTTATTTAGGTCTTTCAGGAAATCAATTGACTGGATTTATTCCTAGTAGCCTTGGACAACTAACGAAATTGTGGGAATTAGATCTTTCTTCCAATTCCTTACAGGGTGTTGTTTCTGAACTCAACTTTGCCAACGTTTCATGGTTGTCAATATTTGATCTCTCTATGAACAAAATCAGTGGAGAGCTTCCAATGAATATTGCAGATAGGATGCCAGCTGGATTATCAACTCTACTTCTTGGAAACAACCTGCTGAATGGTTCTATACCAAACTCATTATGCCAACTGGAACAGCTTGGAGTTCTGGATCTTTCAAGAAACAAGCTAGCTGGAGAAGTGCCTCGGTGTTGGAGTGATACTCAAGGGCTCTACGTTGTAGACCTATCATACAACAAGTTATCAGGACTTATTCCAAAGTCAATAGGGCACCTCTTATACCTCAAAAGGTTGCATATTGAGGAAAACAATCTCACAGGAAAGCTTCCTTTGTCCTTGAGTAACTGTAAGGACTTGGAAATTCTTGATCTGGGTGAGAATAAATTTTTCGGATCTATACCAACCTGGATTGGAGAGAGCCTTTCGTCACTGCAGATTCTCAGGCTTCGAAATAATATGCTTAATGGAAGCATACCTTCACAACTATGCCAACTCGGAAAATTGCAAATCTTGGATCTTGCCAATAATAATCTGGAAGGAAGAATCCCACGTTGCTTTGGCAAGCTCACTGGAATGGTTACAGAGAAAACTACGGTCCAAGAACCACAAGCAAATTCATCAAAGCCATCAGATGAAGATACAGGCTGGCATAGAGAAAAGGTCCGAGAAGTCACAAAAGGAGTTGATCTTGAGTATACAAAAATGCAGCTGAAACTTCTTCACTCTATGGACCTTTCAATTAATAAGCTGGTTGGATTTATTCCAGAGGAACTATGCTTACTATCTGGATTGCAGGGTTTGAATCTGTCACACAATCACTTGTCTGGCAATATCCCCAACAAAATTGGTGAATGGAAGTTACTGGAATCTCTTGACCTCTCAAACAACAATCTTTCTGGTTCAATTCCTCCTAGCATGTCCGCCTTACCGTCAATAAGCCACCTCAACTTGTCGCACAACAACTTGTCAGGGAAGATTCCGACAAGCAATCAACTCCAAACTCTCGACGATCAGTCCATTTATGCTGGAAACCTTCAACTCTGCGGGAAGCCTTTGCCTACTAAATGTCCCGGTGATGAAGATTCAGTCCAACCTCCAACAAGCACTCGCCATGAAGAGAAAGATCGTGAAGAAGACAAGAAAGAAAAGATCTTGTTCTACTTTGTTGTATTGGCTGGCTATGCAACCGGTTTGTGGGGAGTTATTGGGACTTTAGTTTTGAAAAGGAGCTGGAGAGTCGCTTATTTCCGCTTTGCTGACAACACTAAAGAATGGATGCTTATGATGGTAGCGGTGAAGGTAGCAAGGCTGAAGAAGATGATGGAGAGGACCAACGGTGAAGAGTAACTCAGGGAGGTCACCAAATGTTTACCTCTGTTTGTGAGTTCCAATAAATACATATCTGTTTTTCTTACGTACTTGGTGTGGTCATTAGTTGCTTTATTGGGATATTATATTTTGCATTGGATAATTTTGCGTTAGTTATGTTTTCATGAATGCTACTGGGATATTTTGTATGTTATTGGGGTTATTATGTTTTGTGTTGTGGAATGTTGTATTGGATATGTTATTGTGAGTGGTCATGTATTTATATCTAATTAGTGTTATTGTCGTTGGTTTCAATCCTTCAATATTGTTTAGTTTTCTGTTTAAAAAAGTTCCGAAACGCATGACAGTGCTCTGATTGGTAAAAGAGTGCATGACTGAGATCATTGTTATCAAAAAATATAAATCCGAAAATGTCGGATGTTATATTATGGTACATAGATCTAGTTACATATCCTTTCTTAAGTCTAAAATGAAATCGTACATGAAAAAAATAACCTAGCTACTTTTTTGTATACATGAAATTCTATATAAAAGAAAACTTGTCTACTTGTTCTGCCACATTTCCACTTGTTCAATTGAACTTTACCTTTCTGTTGATGAGTGAATAGAGGAAGGACCACAAGGAGGTGGCATGGTGCATTGCTACTACCTGCAGGACCCTTCATCGTTGAATCCATCACGAACTTTTTCCTCCGTCCACGGTGTTAAGCAGGCCATGGACTCCTAATAGAATTCAATCAACTTTTTTGAGGTTTTTGAAGACTCAAATTGCTAGAGCTTGGCATATTCATTTAAAAGATGAAACATGTAGTCATACACATACTCCATTTTCAACTACTCCTCAACGAATCCGCTTGCCGCCTCTCCAATAGATTTTGCCTTATAACATGCATCAAAACAACAGGATAAGAAATCAAAATTTGGTATCGCATTTAAACTTTACTTTACTAAGCAGGTCAGCCTCTAGGTTCTCGTTCAAAACTAAAACATCTCGCCTATTGAAAATACAAGAATTTTGGGAAGAGATATACACCGATTTGCTAACTCTCTTATACAAACTCATGCCCTTTCCATCACTTCTCTCTCTCTCTCGCTCTCTTTCTCGTAAATTCAAAGCAACTCATTTTTACAACATCTGTTACATATCCAATCTATCAAATATATATATATATATATATATATATTTACATATATTATAAAATAATACATCTATATCTATAGATCTATAATTATTTTGTAAAAAAGAGTTATCTTTTTTACACTATTTAAAAATTTAGTTCTCTGTTTTATCTTTTTGTGCAATATTTTTTTTAATATATTTTTAACTTCCTTCTATGTATTATTTTTTGTTTTTACTTTTTCTCCCAAATTTCTTTTACATATTTATAGATAAAGGGAGAGACCGTGGCAGAATCTCTCCCATAATAACTACTAGTGGAGCTCTTTTTTGAACCGTTAGATTTAATCGAACGGTTGAAATGTTATTGGTGTATCATACTTATCATACACCTTATCTCATATTACCTTTCTCATCCCAAGTCTTATCTATCACCAGCAACCTTCCCCCGGCCGGCGACCGCCCCGACGCCGACGACCTAGCCCCAACACCCCACTCCACGGCCACTGGCACCCCCCCTAGCCCTCCCTCGCAGGCCCCCTGGCCCCAGCCCCCCACCCCCCCCCCCCCCCCCCCCGCCCCCCCGGGACCCCTAGACGGGGACCCCCCCACCCCCTCTCTGTCTCTTCCCCTTTTTCTCTCTTCCTGACCCACGCCCCCCCCCCCCCCCCAACACCCCAGACTCAAGAAGAGAGAAAAGGGGGGATGGGGGTCCCCGTCGGGGGGTGGGGGGGTCGGGGGCGGGGAGAGAGGGAAAGAGAGAAAGAAGGGGTGGAGGGGTCCCGTTGGCGGGATCTGGGGAGGGGGGGCCTGGGGTGGGGGGTGCCGGCGGAGGGGGGACTTGAGGTGGGGGGGGTGCTGGGTGGGTTGGGGGCCGGCGGGGGGGACTGGGGAGTGCCAGGGCGTGGGGGCCAAGGCTGGAGCCTGGGGTGGGCTGGGGGCCGGGGGTGGTTCACCGGCAACAGAGAAGACTTGGTGTGGGAAAGGTAATATGAGATAAGATGTATGATAAATATGGTACACCAATAACATTTCAACCATTCGATTGAATCTAACGATTCAAAAAAGAGCTTTACCGGTAGTTACTCTAGAAGAGGCTTTACCATAGCCTCTCTCATAGTTAAAACTCATTTAAAATACTTTTCATTTTTCCAATTTATTTCTATGTAAAATAACTTTTTCCAAAAATACCTCAACAAATTTTTTCTTACAATTTTTCAAATTGCTATGTTCACTTTTAATCACTGATTACTTAACTTTGTTAAGCTCATTAGGAGACAATAAATATATTAAGAAAATATATTGATTTCTTCAAAAATTTAACATCCACTAAGTCGTTAAAAAAATTAACATTTTTATGTTTATTTAAAAAAATCAACACATTAAATCCACACGTGCGAAGCACAAGCTTAAAAATTAGTAAATAAATATATATTAATGTAGGAATATTCTCTCATCTGGTGGAACGGCCGTTCGATAATACAACCCATGCAGGAGATCAACACAACTCGGGAAAGAGTAGAAATAGAGATAGAGAGAGAGCTAGAGAGAGATAGGGAGAACTCTCCCATCTGGCGATGCGGGAGAGTTCTTGTATTTATATTTATGAAAAGGTGATCTAGTGATCTTGTTGTCAATTGTCTGCCCTCTTTGTTCGAAGAGCTTAAAAATTAGTGTGTATATATATATATATATATATATGGAAAGGTGATCTAGTTTAGTTCAGGGTTGTATTAGATGATCTTGATGTCAATTGTCTGACCATCTTTGTTTGAAGACAAAAAATCTTACATTTTCTTTTTATATAAATGAGAGAAGGGGGAAAAAAAAAGCCCCAAAGCGATTGTTGTTGTTGTTGTTGTTTTTTTTTGTTTTTTGTTTTTTGTTTTTTTTATGTTTTTGTTTTTTTAATACTATAGTGGTTGCAGGTATAAGTAATAATTTCACACATGACTACCTTAAAGTATAGAGTTCAAATCCCACCATCTTCAAGTTAAAAATATATATAATATATTATACTAAAGAAAATAAAATGTATTCCAAAAAATAAAAGAAAAAATTAGGCTAAGTAACTTTTTTTAATCACCTAATCTAATAGATGACCCAATTTTTTTTTTTTATTTAGTAAAATGCCGTTTGTCATTTTTTAGATGTAGTCAATGAATGATCGACTAATGATCAATCAGTGATTGATTATGAAAATTGATGATTAACTAATGTCTAATCAGTGATTTATAATGAAATTTAGTAATTTACGTTATGGTTAATTAGTAATTGACCGTATGTCAATCACTGATTGATCACGTAAACTGATTGATTATTACATGATCAATCAGTAATTGACTATTTAAGAAAATTGATTAAAAATTTTATAAAAAAAAATGATTTTTTAACTAATTTTTAAAAAATTTCGTCCATTTTATTAAAAAAGTTCTTAAAAAAGGCTATTTAGCATTAAGTCTCAAAATAAAATCCTTTTCTTTTTTTCTTTTTTTATTTTTTTTATAAATAAACAATTAATAAAAAATAATTCAATTGTTAGACTAGTAAGGTATCAATGATTTGTATGAAAATGAGATAGTTTCACGCTTTTTCTACTCGCCGTGTGATATTTAGAAACGTGAAACACATACCAATACGATTGCTAATAATAAAAGTGTCGTATTTATGTGATCATCCGATGTGACAAAAAACACACCATAAAATGTAGAATACTTGTGTTTGAAACATAAATTTGAAAAGTTGTTTTCAAAAATGTTCTCATTCAAATTACTGGAACCATTTTTGAAGCTTTCTGAAAAAGAGAAAAACTTTTCAATCCCATATTCCAAACGTAGGCCAATGAAAATGGAAATAACAAGGTTATCAACTCCAGAAAACACAAAAGGTGGAAATCCTCACTAATGGGACCAACACCCTATTTCTTCCAACATCCTCTCTTCTAACGAAATGCGTTTGGAGTCAAACCAGGCGTTATCCAAGTTGCGAGGGAATTGCCACTAGGAATTATTGCAGCACCAAATCTAAAGAATTCAGTTTGCCAAGTTTCCACATTGTAAACACCAGCATCATGACCCGATCCATCTTCGATGTCATCGACGAAGTAGATGCTATTGTTCTTGCCCCTCACACTATTCGCAGGACTAATGCTCCATGAGTTGCCGTTGCCAATGAAAAATGCCTTGTCCCTAATGCCCCACACAACCTTCCAGTGCAAATTTACAGTAAGTCAGGTGTGTTTGCATAATGGCATAATCATTTATAATGTAAATTTCTAAACTTAAATCAGAAAATTTAGTTGTAGATTTTATGTAATTAAAGTACTTTTCTTATTAAGTAGAAATTGTTCAAAAATATAATACATGAATGATGAATTTTCTATCGAGTAATTGGCATAAATGATCCTTAGAATTTTTTTCAAGATAATGATTTGATTCATATTTTTTAATTTTGATCAAGAAAACCCTGAATTTTTAAAATTTTAACAATTCTAATCATTTTCGTCTGTTAAAATTTTAACAGCATGTGTGAGATATGTAACAAGAATTTTAAAGGATATTTAATAATTTAATATTAAATTATATATATATATATATATATTAAAAAATACTATTAATCTAAACAAAAATAAGAGAAACCCCTTTCACAAAAAAAATAAAAAGAAAGAATAGAAAAGAAAAGAAAAAAGAAAGAGGAGAAACCCATTAGATTCGTGAGGACGGAGTGAAGGCGAAGTAGACTAGACGACATGAGGGAGGGACGGCGGAGGCCGGTTCGTGCAGGGGAGAGCCGGGGAAGATTGAATCGGCGCAGGGGAGGGGCGGTACAGGCTGGATCGCAGGGGAAGAGTGGCCGCGATGGCTGCCTCGCTCGGTTGCGGTAGCGAGGCCCGTTGCTTGGCGCGGATGGCGACGGCGGTGGAAGGTCAGGAAGAACGGAGGCGGCGCGACGGACGACGCATCTGCTGAATTTCCTTGGGTTGGTGCACGGATCTGGGGGTTTGATCTCTCCTCTAATTGGGTTAGGGATTTCTTAATGTTTTGAGGGATTTTTTTTTTTTTTTTTTCTCAATTGGAGTTCTTCCGGCTCAACGACCTTCTTGAGAATGTGGTCGGTCTCCAGAAATTGATCGTCTTTCTAAAGGCCTCCCAGTATCCAGTCGAGCAGTCCCTTCTCCTCTTTGCTGCCTCACCGCGAACACTCTTCTTGCCGCCGCCGCCGGACCGAACGCCATTGCCAGAGACGCCATGGATTTCTTATCTTATCTGTGAATGTCTTGACCAGGGATAGTGATTAGTGGCAGGGAGTCAAACGAGAGTAGGAGGTTTTTTATTTTATTTTAAATTTAAATGTTATTAGTGTGAATAAGGGAATTTTTGTTTTTGATGATTGATTAAGTTCATGCGTGACGTAACTAATTTCATTAGAGACTTAACTTAAGTAGATGGATGGAAAAGACTATAATTATTAAGAAAATAAAAGTTTAAGGTTTTTTTAATCAAAATTAAAAAAAAAACATGGATTAAATTATCATCTTCTAAAAAGTTAAAAGATCATTTAGGTCTATTACTCTTTTCTTACAGTATAATTTCATTTGCTTAGATAATTTTCACATTATGCAACTAATCTAGAAATTCAGAAAAGTCTAAAAAAATTTGAGTGATCGCATAAAATATTATTTTAGAATTTTAATAAACATATAAAGTTCATAATTTGATTTTAAGAATGTCGAATTAAAAAATTACAAGTATTTCTTAGAAATTTTACGATTATTAGAATTTAATTCTGAATTGTAGAAACTATTCCAAAAAATATGACAACTGTCCAAAAACTGAATATGGAACTGTTAAACAAATTAACTGAATAAGTACAATGGATTGCATTCCGGAAACAATATCTATCAACAGTCTAAAATCTTCAATGCATGAAGTTTTTGAACAATTACATTTACGGTGTAGATTTTTACCCGATAGAAAGCTAGAGGGAGGATCTGATTGCATTAGAGAGAAGGTAGAAGAAAGAAGAAGAAAAAGAAAGCTAGAGGGAGGATTTGACTGCATAAGGGAAAAATTAAGGGAACACAACTACTTTTTACCCAAAAAGACAATTATTTTTAATCTTTAATCTTTAACATATAACATATGGCCATGGCGGCTCAAATGCCCGTAACATTTATTTAAAAAATAATTTTTTAAAAATTTTATAATATTAGCTTAATACCCTTATTTAAAAGGACAAAAGATATTTAAATAGTGTCTTTCGTCCTAGTCTCTCATCTCGTCACGTGACAGGTCCGTATTTTTAAATAAATTTTTTTTTAATTATTTGTTTTGTTTTACTTTACTTTATTGTCTATTTCACGCAGTTTTAAACCCGTTATGTGACAATTTTAAATAAAACTTATTTTTTTAAAAATTAAAAAAATTAAGAAAATTATTTTTTTAATTTTTTAATTTTATTTTGCTTTGTGTTATTTGTCTATTCTGCATGCGTTTTGTGCGTGCATTTCAACTAGTATATATATATAACAAAAAAGTGAATGTACTTCCTTTTGTCTTGGTCCCATGGTCGTCACGTGACGGTTCTAATGTCTATCATGTAGTATTTAAAACAAAATAATTTTTTATTTTAATTTTTTTTTACTTTGCCATTTTTTCTTTTACTTTTGTTTTGCTTGTCTATCCCTAATATTTTAATCTTTAACATATGTTAGAGAAACGAATGTGCTCTTTTTTGTTCTAGCCCCCATGGTCGCTATTGCGGCTCCAATGTCAGCCATGTGGTATTTTAAATTTTTTTTGTTTTTAAGAAAATTACTTATTTCATTTTTTATTTTTATATTATTATAATTTGTTTGTCAATATCGCACGCTCTACCCAACTAATATATATATATAAATAAAAAGGGGAAATTAGTGCATAAAAGCCAAAATCTCCATTTTCCTCCAAATTCTCCCTAAAATCATTTTTTCCTTCCCTTCTTCTCCAACAAATCCGGGGTCTCCATACTTTAAAAACAAAAATTATCACTTCTAAATCCTTAAGTAAATACTCCAAGAAACCATTTTTAAGGAGATCTCGTGTCCTAGTTCCAACCCAAGAATAAGCTCTCCAAGGATGTGTCCACGGAGATTCAGGAGACCAACGAGCTTTTTTGGGAGTGCTAGAACAAAATACCAACGATAGGATTGATTGAGGCAAATTGATAGAGAAATCGTAGTTTATGGAATTTCTGTAATTGCAAATCTCACCTGCAACATAAATTTTTGTTTGATATTGTGAGCAACTATGCAAATACTCTGAGGTGTATATGATTGTAAATGTTATGCTCATAATTTAACATGATCATGATGATGCCTCTCTATCATGAGTTTTTAATATATGTTCGTTAAGGCATGATCATAAGTTCATAATCACATGCTCAACCTAAAGAGAGTAGTTGGCTAATGAGAGTGAAAGAAAACTAAGTGTCACACCAATCTCCATATAAATAAAGATAATCATGACCTTTTTGACCCCATTTGTTGTTGGATTAGGCAATTCCCTCAATTTCTCGTTGGCAGTGCGGAATGATTACATTTGTACACCATAAGTCCAAAACAATTATGAGCAAATAATTTAACTATTCATAAAACGTCATGCATTATTTATATTCCACCTTGCTTATAATGATGTACTTACTGAGTAAAAGCTAACTCATGTGTTGTTCATGTTATAGGTATTACGAGTGAGAAGCCCATACCTAAGTTTTAATTGATGGAATGACGGACTCAAGGAGGATAATGGAAGCATAGAGAATGGATGCTGCCTCACAATTTCATTTCCTCATTTAAATATACTCTTTTGAGATTTATGTCAATTGTTAAATTAATTATGATTAACTAGATAGGTTTTATAAGGAAAAGACACTTAAAAATATACCTACGTTAATTTAGGTATGGCGTGTTTGATGTCTTAAAATATGTATTCACTATTTGTCAAATATATAATACTCTTATTAGAATGGAGTAGAGTTTACATTAGCTATCAGTTGCAGATATAGAAATTTATCTCAGTGGAGATTACAAATTGTTTTTATATTCAATAACTTTTTAAAATTTATTCTTGAATTTTATCTCAAATATTAGTCTTATGACATAAAATAGAAGCTTCTAGCTCATAATTTGTTGTATGTTATTCGTAATTTTTTATATAGAAAATTAAGCTTCACTTTTATTTATTTGAAACCATTTTTTTCTTTTTAAAGGTAATTCTTTTTACTAAAAAGTAGAAACTTGCACTTACTAATTTTCTTATTGTGGATAATTTTAAAATCAATAAATCTTTTAAAAATAAATAAAAGTTAAAAAATTTTGGAGAAAAATAAGAATCAATTGTTAGTGATGGTATTAATATACAAGAATAATGTAAGTGTTATGTAGAGATACATTTGAGAAAAAACTTTTGAGTGGGGCCAAATTTCAAATTTTTAAGAAAATATGCGGCAAAATTTAGAATTCAAAAAATTGGAGATGGGAGCTCATGTGCCCCCTGGCCCTGTATAGATCTGTGACTGTCAGCTATGATCAATTTAAATTATAAAATAAATTCTTTGAAATTATGATATACAAATTTAAGCTTAAAAAACAAGTAATTAAGTTTAAGCAAATAAATCAACGGTCAATTAGGTCGGGGTCATCACAGGTTGGTAAATCCTGTTATTATTCTAATAGAATTTTAGAAGTAGGTTAAGGGTTGCTTTTGCTACTCCTACTGTCATTATACTAATTTACTAAAATACCCTTTACGGTATTAATATTTTCTAATCTACCCATTATTTATCTTTGTAACAAATAATGAAATTGCATTTAACTATGTGTTTGAAATTTATAAATTCTTTCCACTTAAAAATAATTTCAAACTAAATTAAAAAGAAATAATTTCAAATTGTATATTATAATTTTACAACTTATTTTATCGTTGTAATATGTTTTTTATGGTCTTTTTTTTTTTTTTTTAATAATATGTGTACCTTGAAGGTGGTAGTAAGTAAATATTCTCATTGAATTATTTCATTTTTTAGAAGAATTTGTTGGGGTAGTTTGAAAGATAAATTGGTGTAAGCTTCATAGAGGCATGGAATTAAATTTTTTTGATTTCAAGAATGAATATTATTTAATTTTTTTATTGATATATAAATTTTTACTCTTGAATTAATACAGTTGATTATAATTGAGACTTTTTAGAACTAGCTGTGAGTGCACGCGAAAATGCGCGAGGCGTTTTTTTTTTTTTTTTTTTTTTTCAGTAGGTCTATTAGTCTATTCTTACATTATCTATATATAAATTTCATAATATACGCATATATTTACACACACACAATTAATCTGAAAAAAGAGCAAATATAAAGAAGAATAACATTAAGAAAGAAACAAAGAGTGTTGAGTAATTTAGAATTTGTTCAGCATTTTCAGCAAAGAGTGTATCAACTTGTTCTCCAGATGGATCTTGACGAACAACATCAAGTTTGCATCTATAATTACAGATAAATAATAATTAATAATGTAGTAACAATATATATGATATTGTAATTATGAAATTTTATTATGAATATTGTTGTAAGTACCTTGGTTTTGTTGTGCATGTTGACCGTGATGAGTACAAACAAATAATTGATTCACTACTGTTGACGTTTTTTTTTTTTTTTTTTTTTTTGGTAACATTGTGAACAGGCTACATAGCAAACTTGTTGTCTAATGTTTTGTGTTGAAATCTTCGCTTTTATCCAAAATGTTGTTTGCTGATAGTAAATTATTTTCAGAAAGAAGTTATTATTTAAAGAAAAAGTATTGTAAGAAAACTTTTAAAAATTAAAATTACAGTTAGAGGTTACATTATTTGGAAAATATTGTATATCATCTATCTTGATATTCATATCTGGAGAAGATAGTGCCAAACTCGATATAGACGATACATGTGGTGTCTCAACTGCTATATTGTTAAGATAATCTTCATTATCAGCTGTCCTGGAATTACATAATATTAAAAGTTCATGGTTTTTTTTTTTTTTTAAGAAAAAAGTCATGGGTTTTAATTAAACAAGATAATAATAAAAATTATCATGTTAATAAAAATATTGATGCTAATCAAGAAAAAAGTGCTTGATTGTTTGGTTGCTAAAGATATACCTTTACAAAAAAAAAAAAAAAAAAAAAAGAATAAGTATAAAATAAATTAAGTATAAATTTAAAAAATAACGTGTTAAAATATCTTATCATTATATCGCGTAGTTTTAATATTGCACATATAATAACATAATTTACTTCGATTATATTTGAAATGGCAGTTCCTCCATTTATTGTATATGGAATTCCATAACGTTAACAATAAAAGTTTTCTCCTACAAATATGAAAAGTAAAATTAATATTAACTTATTATTGATATTATGAATAAGTATAAGATATGAAAGTAAATAAATTAATTACTTACTCTTGATTAACAAAATATAGTTCTCGAACATTTGCTATACCATGTTTTGTATGAATTTCTTTGTTAAGAAGCTTGATTTGATATTGTATTCTAATAATATCTATCATTTAATAAGAATTTAAAATATTTTAAAGATTTATAAAATAAATGAATAAATAGTAACTAAATATCAAATGTTTTTAATACTACGATTTACCGAAAAAATATTTATTGTACAATAAATCTTTTTACGTCAGAAATACCAAAAAAAATGAAAGTAGCTTAACTTTTAATCACATTTTCATCTTCAGCTTCCTTGACAACAGTATTGGCATTAATAATCCACTCAAAATTATTGTCAAAAACTTAATATTATTGCATAATTTGTCGGAAATAAGCATTCAAGATATAATAATAATTTAGATACTCTTAAAGTATCTTCAAAGAGGTCAATGTTGTCTCGTATGATACATGCTTGTTTCTAATTTGTACTCTGTTCAATATCAAATTAAATTTCATATTAAATTTTTTAATAACTAATTGATTATCTACATTTATTAATTAAAATAAATGTAGATTACACACCTCTGGATAAATAAAAATTAATCCCTGATATCTATTTGAGCTGAATTTACTTGTTCTTGGATGTTGTTTTTCTGACGCCATCACTTTTGCCATTTAAATAAGAAACGCTTATGATTGAGTTAAAAGAGTAAATATTAAAGGTTGATTGTCATTTTTTCCTGTAATTCTCTCTTATAGATAACTTCGTTATCTCATACTTAATAATGATAACAGATACCTAGAGTACTATCAATGTATGTCATTTCATAATTTTATACTTAATATCCCCAACTCATGCTTCTAACAAGTATCATGTGCATTTTTCGTCAAAAATATAATTGAGGAGAAAAATTTGTAAACTTTTTTAAAGTTAAGGGGAAAATAATGGTATAAATGAAAGTTTAGGGGGGACAGTTTATAACAAGGCGAAAAGCTAGGCGGGGGAGTGTAATTTGTCCTAATAAAAAGTAGGGACCGAAAGAGCAATTTTACTCTTTTTTCTGTTTTTCCCCTGTTTGCTTTGAAAGCAGGAATGGGAGTTTAAGGAGTTAGGCCGTGGAAGAAAGTGGTTGGATCGGCGACTCCGGTAGTTGGTCGGGCCTCCATCTCCACCGGTGGCCGCATTCTCTGCACCTCACAGATTCATCTTCCTCATTTTTTCTTCTTCTAAGACTCGTTGCGTTTCTAATCTTCCTAATTATTGCAATTTTAATCACTCTAATCGGCCCTCAATTGATGTTTATCTACAATTTTGTTCTCAGATCCTTATAATTCGTCCGCCAATTTTTCATTTTTCTTTTTATAGTTTCTACTTTTCGAAATTCTCAAATTCAGGACTCTTGTTGATTATTACTTTAGAAGTTTAGGAATTAACCGAAATTTTTACAATTCAATGTTCTGCTAGACAGAATTAGAGTTAAAAAAAAAAAAAAGAAAAAAAATCCCAGATGGGTTTTCCTGTAAATGTTCATATAGTTAGATTGGATTTAGTTAAGATACTTCAGTTGCATCATGATATTTTTGATCCATTGGAAGGTTCCGAACTCGGGCTAAATTTTGTTTCCCATGTTTCTTTTAGTTTTTTAAGCCTAAAGATTTTGGGCCGTAATATTTTGGTCAAAATTATTCGTTGCTTAAGTAGGATGGACGATGGTTCTACTTTGGCCATGGGGAGAGATGTTGAAGGGTGTTCGGGTAACGAGAAAGTTGATGATGATGACAGTGTAGGTGAACACGGATCAGACGTGTTGGAAGGTGAAGATAGGTCCGCCAACTGTTGGGATGGCTTCTGAAGAAGATGCTCGGGATTATTACTCGAAGTATGCTCAGCATGAAGGGTTTGGCATTTACAGGAGAAGCTCAAGGTGCGGAGATGACGGAAAGGTCAAATACTTTACACTTGCTTATGCTAATGCCGGTAAAGTACATACAACCAATGCAAATAAGAAGTTCCCAATGAGGCAGTCGGCTAAAACAAATTGCATGGCAAAGATTAATGTCGCTGTTGAATCTGATGTCCGAGTTTATGTTTGCCATGTTGTCCTTGAACATAATCATGAACTGAGTCCAGGAAAGGTGCAATAAAATATATGCAAGAAAGTTTGGAGTCCTTGAATGTAAAGAAAACGTCAAAGGAAAGAACAGGTTGGGAATAAGTCATGCAATCCCTCTCATCCAAATACTGAAAAAGTTATCGGCTATGAAAATTTAGGTTCAGGTGAGACTTGGGATTATGATTGCTTGAATTTCGTTATGATTCTAGTGGCACATTAATTGTGTTATGTGATCTGTTTGAACTAAATTGTGGAAACTTCAGAAGTGTCTTTTTTAACTAAATTGTTTTTCTCTATAGCTTTGTGATGATAATGGATTCCAGTGGAAGGACGTTTTTCTCTATAGCTTTGTGATGATAGTGGAGTCCACAGTGGAAGGACTATCTTTTTCAACTCAATCAGCAAACGGTAGCAATTATCCGCCACACCATGCTATGGGGGAAAATGCTTTCTATTTTCTCAACAGAAGATCAGCATCTGGAGTTTATCAAGGTTGTATGTTAACAGTCCATTTATTTATTTCTTTTCTTTTCATTTTTTATTTACTTCCAAGTTTTTCCCCCCCTGAAATTGTTTGAAAACTTGAATCCACGTGCCTTTGATCAGTAGGAGAATTCAAACCTGTCTTGAAAATAATGACCATTGTGGTGCTGTGGTTCTCAATCTATATTCTAATTGTTAATAACTAGTGTACTTGTTTGAACAGACTATGGACTAGCAAGTTGTTTGGTGCTTGTGAACCGTATTTTTAGGTCTAAGACCTGATTAAAATTATTAGTCGCAAAAGATTCGAGATTTTATATCCAAAGCTAACGCCTTCTTTCTTTCATCTGCGATATGCTGTGCATGGTAATGTACATACTCCATGTGGCATGAGATTTGTAGGTTTCTTTTATATGTTTCCTTTCAACATGTTTGCAGCATTTCTTGCTAAGGTATCTAGGCTTATATGTTGAATCACTTGGTTGTTTTGAATTTTCTTTTATGAATAAGATGAGCTGATGAAATGTTCATTTTTGTCTGCTTTGTCAACTGCTCTGCCCTTAATGGTCCTGCTGTCCCTTTTTTCTCACCTAAGAAAATAATTGAGGGGTATTACAAATCATTAACAAAAAGCTTTATTAATAATAAACTGCAGTCCAAGATGCTTTAAGCTGTGCTCTTGCAAAGAGGGCAGTGGGACTAGTGAAGTCCAGAATGGTGATTGGGCTGGGCACCGGATGCATTTTGTCTCTTGTCATCAGGGAGCTTGGGAAACTAATTAAAGAAGGAAAGGTGTGAATCGACTAACGATCTTTAAATAGTTTTTTCTTGAATTCACAGAGAACTTGCTGGAGAAAAGACTGATTTTTTCTTGCTGGATAAAGATTGAATTTGTGAAATAGTAACTTTTATGGCATCCACCTACATTGACCTACTTAATTGGCACAAGTGGATCATGAGATTTTTGACATGCTTTATGAAGTTTGTAAAGCATATAAGCACACAAGAATAGGAAAAAACGCTACTCAATTGATGACACTAGCTCCTATGTGTTTAACATTTTCTTCTTTTAATCTATTCGTATTGTTCTTTTTGGGAAGAGAAGTGAAGAGGGTGGTTAGTACCAATTTTTTTTGTCGAAGTAATTATGTGAAACTTTCTAGTAATTCGGATAGTACTTGTTAGTTGAGCCCGCTGGAGTTAGTCAGGCGGTGATAATGATGGGGTCTGGGTGGGAGGTCTAAACTTCAAAACCAGTGAGCGTTTTCATGTCTCTTTAATTGGTTCCCATACCATAATAATGAAAAAATAAAATTAAAAAAGTACTTGTTTATTATTAGAGATACAAGGCCATTTGAACCTTCTGCACATGATGTGTCTCTCACTCCCGAATGCTCTTTTATCTGGTCATTTTTTCCTCCAATAAGAACCCCTACTCGGCTATGGGGATTGTTGTAATAGAGGTAGGATTATAAGTTAAAGTTGGACGTGCAACTTGAAAGTAGTTATCTTTCTCGATTTGTTAGAGAATTTGACAATATATTTGAAGTAGTCGGAAAATTTTACATTAGCCTCCAATATCTAATTTCATTGGTGTGTGATTTAGCAAACAAGTCTTATAGATTGTAACTTGAAAGGGGAGAATGGGAGTGACAAGTCTCAGTAATTTAACCTTTTGTTTTCACATTATACGTGAAATGGCAGCCTATTTAAGAACACAACTTTGTGAAAACCAAATGATGAATTGTTCAAGTATTTCACGAAAATAGGTGCTGAGCAACCACCATTTTCTTTAGATCTCAAGTCATGTACGTTGCAGGGTTAGTTAGTCAGATTCTTTTACCTAACATTTTGGTTCTTTACTGGAAACCAAATTTGGAAGTACAAAAATAAATTAATTTTTCACGACATATCCTTAAAAAAAAAAAAAAAAAAATTACATTTTTGAAACTAATTACGTGATGTTGAAGCAAGAAAACCTACCATGGAAAAACAGAGGGGTAACCTTTACTTTTGGTTATGAAGTGCAGACTACTTGATTTCGCAGACTACTTGATTTCATTGAAACTTCTTACTGCAGATTGATAAAGTGTAGATAATTGATATCTGACTTACCAGGTTTTCTTCTTGAATATTGCAGCTGAAAGATATTGTTGCAGTAGGAACAAACTATCAGACACGAAGGGTCGCTTGACAGTTTGGTGTAACAATTGT
Organism: Ficus erecta; assembly: GCA_008635985.1. Lineage (NCBI taxonomy): Eukaryota > Viridiplantae > Streptophyta > Magnoliopsida > Rosales > Moraceae > Ficus > Ficus erecta. The sequence continues at coordinate 99,841 of BKCH01002349.1, forward strand.
AAGGTTCTACCAAGTGTCATACCAATTCTGTTTTACCTTCAATTTAGGTTGATTTGAATGATGTTAGTGGAATTGACATTCCCTTTGACCTTGTGGATGAAGTGGACTTCAATAAAAACATGTTAAAGGTTGGAATTTTCATGATTATTCTTGCGTTTCTTGGCACCTGTAATTCTGTGCCGTGGTATTCTCCAAGCATAAGTCTGAAATCCGTTTCTTTTCAGGTCAGTGGAGCTAATCATACTGTGCAGAAGGTGGGTTAAAGACTGTATGGATTGTTCAGCAGTATGTGCTCGTAGTTTCTACTGTTTTTCTTCTGAAAATAGATGCAGATGTTATTAAGGTTGTTAACCAGCACTGTAGATGAAATATTAAATAAATAACTAAAAATGCACACACACATGTATATATCAAGGGCATGCACTGAGAGTTTCACCTGATAGACAAATGCATGTTCTTGATGTTGAGTCTGGACTGTTATATTTGTTCCGGCAGCATTCACTGCCATCGTCGTCAGGTCTCCTGTCATCGTCGTTGTCGGATCTGGCCACTGTTGTGGGTGAAGGTTGGTGGCCGTCGGCATTGGATGAGCAGAACACAAACACATTTTCTTTTTGTTTTGTTTTTTGTTTTTTTTTGTTTTTGAAATGTTTTGTAAATAATTTAATCAGATGTGATCTAATTTATAACTCTTTGGTACATCTAGTTGATCTTAACCAACAAAAAGTCATATGATGATCAAGAATTTTTACTCTATCAATGGGGTAAAGTAAAGCTTATCCCATTATAGAATACCCTTTAGTGTAAAAAAAAAAAAAAAAAAAAATCCATCAAGAGGAATTCATGAAAGTAAATTAAGGAAGTAGCTGAATGACACAAATTTTAATATTATTATATTAATATGACATAAAAAAATAATATTAGACTAATATGATACAAAAGTAAACTAAAATAAATTAAAGTTTGTGATATATTAATTAATATATGGGAGTTTGTATTATATTGGTAAATAAATTTTTAAAAAATATAGTTATATAGATAGTTTTCTCAATTAATAATATATAAATAAAATAAAAGGGGTGTTTATGAACATCATCTGTTTTCTTTTGTTGCACCCATTTTTAATAAATTCTATTATTATTAAATTACCCTTAAATCAAATGACATTTAAGTACAAAAAGTATTTTAAAGGATACTTTTCACAAACACCTCACTCTAATAAATGAGGGGTAGGGCCGTTTCGAAACAAGACATATTATGAGAAGAAACTAGGAAAATCCCTTCAAAGAAAAAACTAATAAAATTTTAATTGTCGAAGAACATAATTTCGAGAAATTAAATAAAGATATATGTTGTGATTAAGTTAGTCAGCAAAAATCTGTAGTCGGGAAGAGGAAGGGGAAGTAAACTTATGTACACATTTTTACTGCCAGAGAAAACGAAATTCGAAAGGGGGAAAAAAAAATTAAAAAATCTTTGATGGAACCCATATATTAATACCTGGGGTTTTTAAGTTTGAATCTTTTTTAATATCCATTAATGTTTTAAGTTTGAATCAAGAAGAAGTTGAAAAGAAGAAGAATTATAAGAATGAATATCGGATTTCATTAAAGAAGAAACATGAGATTTCTCACAAACAAAAAACGAGGAGGATGAGGAGGAACGTGTGGTTTCTCCAAAAAAAAAAAAAAAAAAAGACCTCTCACAGAAAAGAAGAAGAATTAAAGAAGGATTAATATGAATTAAAATGGTCTTAAAATAAAAAAAAAAAAAAAGAAAAAAAAAGAAAAAAAAAAAAAAGAGAGAGAGTGAGAGGTTACTTGTTAGTTAGTGGGTGAAAAAAAAAAGGATAAAAATATAGGGATTTTTTTCAGAATAATGAAAGGGGTGTAACAAGTAATTGTAAAAATTTAAATTATAACTGGTAGGTGGTTTAAGAAACGCTCTATATGTAACACCTTGCCAATTTAGGTACTAGCTTAGTCAAGAAAAAGTTGGATTAAGATTAGTTATAGAATTTTAGACCCTTTTAGCTAATATTTAGTTTCATATTAGTGTCTAAATATTTTTCTAATGAATTTTAGCTTTCAGAAGCTCAAGCAATAAAGAATTCCACATATCTTGAAACAGCATATGCCGATAACTTTCAATGGGCTTCAGGTCTTTTATCTATGGTAGGCTTTCGCCTAAATGACCGTGGAAACTTTGGAGATCTTTTGTGTTATGCTGAAGAAAGGACTACGAGTAGAGTGAAGTTTTGTAATTAAAATCCAGTAAACTATCTAAAAGCATCAATACGAAAGGGTTTTTTTTTTTTTTCCTTGGTTTCTTCTTCTTCTTCTTTTTTTTTTTTTTTTTTCATCTCAAAACCGGTGAAAACTCGATCATTTCTTAAAAAAAAAAAAAAAAAAAAGAAGCCAGTTTCAAGTTGTGGGAAGTGATGTTACATCAGAAGTCAATAGATGGCATTGCATAGTTTTCTAACTTAGAAGCCGCGTTTTTGAAGCATCCTCCTTTTTCCACAATGACTTCATATTCTACGTTTTCATGGTAGGTGTGTGGATATTTCCACTGCCCTGCTACTTAAAACCCGTCGAAACGGTATTGATTGATCAATCTTTTTCAATCGTTTACGAAAATTTATTTTCTGCCAGCAACTATAATGGACCTATGTGATTTGGACATTCGTGTATGGTGTACTCTAGGTGTGTATTTCATATTAGTTCTCCCAAAAAAAAAAAAACAAAAAGAAAACGAAAGGCCAAAAACAAAAACAAAAAAATTAGAATTTTTCCAAGTAATTTTGATAGAGAGATGTACAGAAGTAGGTAGATTTGTAAGTAGTAAAAAACTTTCTCGACTTCATATTTATAAATTTGTATATAAATGTGAGCTCGTTGATCATAATACAAGTAATTATTGAATTATTTGTTTTTAATTCGTGGACAAAAGCAGGTTTGGATTTGTGTAAGGGCCATGGGGGCACGTGCCCCCCCTCAATTTCTTGACTTCTAAATTTTACCTCATATTTTCTTAAAATTTTGTAATTTGTCCCTCTCTAAAAGTTTTTTTTTTTCTCAAACGTGCCCCCACTCAAAAGTTTTTTTTTTTTTCTTTCTCAAATATGTGTTATAATACTCAACTTACTCTTATATTTTAATATCATCACCAACATTGGATTTCTTTTTTCCTCCTAATTTCTTTATCTACCTTTCTTTCCTTTTTTTAACGTTTTAAAAAAATTCATTGATTTTAAAATTATCAACAATTTGAATACTTGTACGTGTAAGTTTTTTTTTTTTTTTTTTTTTTGAGAGGAGAGTAAGTTTTTGTTTATGAGTAACAACAATTATCTTTAAAAGGAAAAAAGATGGTGTAGAATAAATAAAAGTGGAATTGAATTTTAAACCAGAAAGTTACTAACAACATACTACAAATCATGAGTTAGAAATTTCTATTTATATAACATTTGAGATAAAGTTTAAAAATAAATTTCACAATATTTTCAAAATATAAAAACAAATGTAATAATAATTATATGATAATGAACATGAAAAAAAAAAAAAAAATTTGTTAGAATAAAAAATATTATACTTTTTTATCATATAAAGTTATTAATTTTTTAAATTTTCCTCACTAATTTTTTTTTTTAAATCTCTCGTTAAATATAAGTACATACACCATAAATATATTTATGTTCTCTTTTTCTCTTGTTACTATTATTATTATTCTATTTAATTTCTATTAGTAACATGGTTTGCATCTTCTGGCGGGGCCTTTCGGAGATTGTGGTGATGATTGGACCAGCCTGACTTCAAAAGCACAAATATGGAAAAAAAAAAAAAAAAAAAAAAAAAAAAAAAAAAAGGTGTCAGCAACTTTGAATACAGTGTAATGTAGGCAAATCTTTTGGACGGTATATACTTGGAATTCTAAAGACCGAGCAGAAAAAAGAGTCGTCAGATGGACGCTTCCTGAGTTAAAGTCTTGGAAGTGCTATTCTGATACCAGAAGTCAATGATAACCGTCAATGATCCATATTTTTCAAATTAGGGAGGACGTTCTGAATTATCCCTTTTTTTTTTCACAACGACTTTAATAGTCTACTTCCACCCGGGAAGTATACTAATATACAGGATAAGATTACATTAAATATAATAATATAAAAAGATTGAATTGAAATATATAAAAAATGATATAATTAAATTTTATCTAACACATCTTATGATTGATTAAGATTGAAATCCTTAAAAATTAATAGATTAGATAAGTGACTTGTGGAGAAAACTTGAGATAGAGGAGATGAGCTTTTCTAATTCCCTCCTCTTGCAGAGGATAGTTGAATGCCATTCCTAAGGGATTAATTTATGGACTAGATAACTTATCCAGTCTAATCTTTTAAAATTTCTCACCAAATACGGGATTAAAATATAGTTCAGTCCTATCTTCCTTAATCTTGTACAAGAATCAGGCCCTAAAAGAATAAACAAAGTGAGATAAATAATTCAAAATACTAGCTCTGAGTTAATCAACTTGCATTTTCTGACTTATGTTTCGTTTGGTATTTAGACTCTTTTAGCTTATACTTATTTTCATCCAAGTATCTAAATATCTTTCTAATGAATTTTAGTTTTCCGAAGCTTAAGCAATAAAGAAACGACCGTGGAAACTTTTCAATCGGCTTCAAGTCTTTCATCAATGGTAGGCTTTGGCCTAAATGACCGTGGAAACTTTGGAGATCTTTTGTGCTATGCTGAAGAAAGGACTACGAGTAGAGTGAAGTTTCGTAATCAAAATCAAGTAAACTGTCTAAAAGCATCAACACAAATGGCCTTTTTTCTCCTCTCAAAACCGGTGAAAACTTGATCATTTCTTATAAAAAATAGAATAAAGTAAAATAAGAGGATCAAATGTTAATTTTTCCCATACACTTTTTTTCCTTAGGGGGCAAAAAAAAAAAAAAAAAAGAATGTCAGTTTCAAGTCGTGGGAAGTGATGTTACATCAGAAGTCGATTGACGGCATTGCATAAATTTCTAACTTAGAAGCCACGTTTCCGAAGCATCCTCCTTTTTCCACTATGACTTCAAACTCCACATTTTCTTGGTAGCTGTTTGGATATTTCCACAGCCCCTGCTACTTAGAACCTGTCAAAACAGTTTTGTTGATCAATCTTTTCAATCGTTCACGAAAATTTATTTCGTACAGCGACTATAGTGGACCTATATGATTTGGACATTCGTGTATGGTCTATTCTAGCTGTGTATTTCATACTAGTTCTCCCACATTGATTATTCATTAAAAAAAAAACTAAAAACAAAAACAAAAAATTACGAATTTTTCCAAGTATTTCTGATTGAGGGTTGTACTGAAGCACGAAGACCACAACATTCTTTGTTGACCAGAGCGACTTAATTATGATTAGCAAGACTAAAGTAATTATTAGAAAAGTTACCGTTTTGTGTCACGAAAAAGTTGCCATCTTGTACGTAATAATTTTTATGAGAAAATTTTTATTTATTTGTATTTATTATAATTTATGATATTTCTTATTTAGATAAATTTGTAAGTATTAGAAAATTTTATGGACTTTTGTAATTGTAAATTTGTATATATATATATATATATATGAGCTCATTGATCATAATGCTACTAATTAATAAATTATTTGTTCTTAGTCTGTGGACATAAATAGAGACAGATTTGTGTAAGGGCCTCAATTTCTGGACTTCTAAATTTTACTCCCATATTTTTTTAAAATTTCGTAATTTGTCCCCATTCAAAGTTTTTTTCTCAAATATGCCCCCACTCAAAAGTTTTTTTCTTCAAATATGTCTTATAATACTCAACTTATTCTTATATTTTAATATCATCACCAACATTGGATTTTCCTTTTTCCTCCAAATTTATTTGTCTTCTATTTTTTTTAACATTTTAAAAAAATATATTGATTTTAAAATTATCAACAATTTGAATATTTGTACGTGTAAGTTTTTTTTTTTTTTTTTGAGAGGAGTGTAAGTTTTTATTTATTAGTAAAAATAATTATCTTTAAAAGAAAATGATGGTGTAGAATAAATTAAAGTGGAATTTAGTTTTAAATCAGAAAATTACAGACAACATACAGCAAATCATGAGCCAAGAACTTCTATTTATTACAAAATTTGAGATAAAGTTTAAGAATAAATTTCACAATATTTTCAAAATATAAAAACAATATGTAATAGTAATTATATGGCAAGGAACATGAAATTTTTTTTTTGTTAGAATAAAAAATTATACTTTTTATCATATCAAGTTATTAATTTTTAAAATTTTCCTCACTAGGAAAAATTTCTAGATCTGTCATTGGATATAAGTACATCCACATTTGTTTGGAGTGTAAGTTTAAACTTACACCCATCAACTCAATTTTTGTCTTTTTTTGAAAAAGTTTTTTTGTCTTTTTTGAAAAAGTCAACAAAAATTACTATTTAAACTTATCAATTTCAGCTCAAACTTACACACCAAACACCTCCTAAATATCTTTTTGTTCTCTTCTTTCTCTTATTACTATTAGTATTATCTTCTTTAATTTCTATTAGTAATATGGTTTGCATCTTCTGGCGGGGCCTTTCAGAGATTTTGGTGATGATTAGACCAGTTTGACCCTGACACGAACCACAATATGCCAAAAAAAAAAAAGTGTCAACAAACACGTTAAATATATTTATGTTCTCTTTTTCTCTTGTTACTATTATTATTATTCTATTTAATTTCTATTAGTAACAAGGTTTGCATCTTCTGGCGGGGCCTTTTGGACATTTTGGTGATGATTGAACCAGCTTGACTCCAAGCACAAATATGGAAAAAAAAAAAAAAAAAAAAGGGTGTCATCAACTTTGAATACAGTGTAATGTAGGCAAATCTTTTGGACGGTACATACTTGGAATTCTAAAGACCAAGCAGAAAAAAGAGACGTAAGATGGACGCTCCTTGAGTTTTAAAGTCTTGGAAGTGATATTATTATACCAGAAGTCAATGATAATTGTCAGTGATCCATAGTTTTGAAATTAGGGAGGTCGTTTTGAATTGTCCTTTTTCTTTTCCATAAGGACTTTAAAAGTCTACTTCCGCGCGGGAAGTATAGTAAGGATCCATTTAATATACAGGATAAGATTATATTAAGCATAATAATATAAAGGGATTGAATTGAAATATATAGAAAATGATATAATTGAATTTTATCCAACACTATCTTATGATTGATTAAGATTGAAATCCTTAAAAATTAACAGATTAGATAAGTGAATTATGGAGAAAACTTGAGATAGAGGAGATGAGCTTTTCTACTTCCCTCCTCTTGCAGAAGATAGTTGAATGCCATTCCAAAGGGATTAAGTTATGGACTGGATAACTTATCCAGTCTAGACTTTTAAAATTTCTCATCAAATATAGGATTAAAATCTAGTTCAGTCCGATCTTCCTTAATCCTATACAACAAACAGGTCCTAAAAGAATAAACAAAGCGAGATAAATAATTCAAAATAGTAGCTTCAAGTGAATCAACTTGCATTTTCTGACTTACGTTTCATTTGGTATTTAGACTCTTTTAGCTAATACTTATTTTCATCCAAGTGCCTAAATATTTTTCTAATGAATTTTAGTTTTCAGAAGCTTAAGCAATAGAGAAAGGACCATGGAAACTTTTCAATCAACTTCAAGTCTTTCATCAATGGTAGGCTTTGGCCTAAATGACCGTGGAAACTTTGGAGATCTTTTGTGTTATGCCAAAGAAAGGACTACGAGTAGAGTGAAGTTTTGTAATCAAAATCAAGTAAAACAATCTAAAAGCATCAACACAAACGGGCTTTTTTCTCCTCCCAAAACCGTTGAAAACTTGATCATTTCTTTAAAAAATAGAATAAAGTAAAATAAAAGGATCAAATGTTAATTTTTCCCATTACACTTTTTTTCCTTCGGGAAAAAAAAAAAAAAAAGAATGCTAGTTTCAAGTCGTGGGAAGTGATGTTACATTAGAAGTCGATAGACGGCATTGCATAGTTTTCTAACTTAGAAACCACGTTTCCGAAGCATCCTCCTTTTTCCACTATGACTTCAAACTCCACATTTTCTTGGTAGGTGTTTGGATATTTCCACAGCCCCTGCTATTTAGAACCGGTCAAAATGGTTTTTGTTGATCAATCTTTTCAATCGTTTGCGAAAATTTATTTCGTACAGCGACTATAATGGACCTATATGATTTGGACATTCGTGTATGGTGTACTCTAACTGTGTATTTCATACTAGCTCTCCCACATTGATTATTCATTTTAAAAAAAAAAAAAAAAAAAAAAACCAAAAACAAAGAATTACGAATTTTGCCAAGTATTTTTGATTGAGGGATGTACCGATCGAAGCACGAAGACCACAACATTCTTTGTTGACCAGAGCGACTTAATTGTGAATAGCAAGACTAAGTAATTATTAGAAAAGTTACCGTTTTGTGTCACGAAAAGTTGTTATCTTGTATGTAATAATTTTTATGAGAAAAATTTTATTGATTTGTATTTATTATAATTTAAGATACTTCTTATACTTCTTAATTTAAGATTGAAATCCTTAAAAATTGATAGATTAGATAAGTGACTTATAGAGAAAATTTGAGACAGAGGAGATGAGCTTTTCAAATACTTTCCTCTTACAGAGGATAGTTGAATGTCCTTTCAAAGGGATTAAGTTATGGACTGGATAACTTGTCCAGTTCAGTCTTTTAAAATTTCTTATCAAATATGGGATTAAAATCTAATCCAGTCCTTTCTTCCTTAATCCTAAACATCAAACAAGCCCTAAAAGTATAAACAAAGCGGGATAAAGAATTCAAACTAGTAGATTCGAGTGAATCAACTTGCATTTTCTGACTTATGTTTCGTTTGGTATTTCAACTTAACTCTAATTAAACGGTACTTTGATATATTAGTTTTTGTCTTTTTCTGAAAATTCAATAAAAATTCTAACTAGTTTTTTAAAAATCAACCAACTCTAACTTAAAAATTCCATCTCCAACTGGTAAATAAAACGCAAGCTTAGTCATTTGTAGAAAAACAAACAAAACAAAACAATAAACTTATTAGGCTGTGAAAATTGTCTATTCTCATAAAAAGTAGTGGGGTACCCAAATGGTCCCTCCTTTGCAGCCTCTTCTGACTCAAATTTTTCCAACTACTGACATTCACCTCAATGAAGCACGAAGACGAAATAATTATTAGTTGATCAGGTCTATCTCATTACGCTAGCAAGAGTTAGTGCATGGTTTGCTTTTGAGAGGCAAATTGTGCACAAAGATGGAGAAATCTTCTCGTGTTGTTCTTTTTCTAGTTGTTCTGCTGTTTGTTCAAGGATTGCAATCATGTTTCTGTAGAAACTCGACCTTCGGCTGCATAGAAAGGGAGAGAGACTGTCTTCTACAGCTCAAACAAAGTTTCAGTGATTCCTCGAACCGGTTTGTCTCTTGGTCAGGGAATGATTGCTGTCATTGGAACGGAGTCAGTTGTGATCATAATACTGGACATATTGTCAAGCTTGATCTCAGAGCACCTAGTTCTTCAACCTTCTATTTCTCAGGGTTCTCCGATACTACATACGAGAAAGTATTTGTTAAGGAAGTTAATTCTTGTCTGGTGGAGTTGAACCGTTTGGAGTACTTGGACCTGAGTGGAAACTACTTCAACCAAACCCCAATTCCCAAATTCATTGGCTCCTTAAAGCATCTTAGATATCTTAATCTTTCTGGAACAGGATTTGGAGGAAGGGTTCCAGTACAGCTTGGCAACCTTACTAGCCTGCAGATCCTTGATCTAAGTAATCCTCTATATTATCAGCCAGTCTATGCTGATAATATCCACTGGGTTTCAGGTCTGTCGTCTTTGAAACACCTCGACGTTAGCTTCATGGACCTCATTAAGGCACTTGATGTGATGCTGGTACTCAGTACACTGCCCTCTCTGACAAACTTGGGCTTAAATGGTTGTGGAATACAGAACATTCACTTTTCTCGCAATTCTCTTAATTCCACCTTCCTCACAAGAGTTCAGGTCCTTGGTCTGAGTAATAATTTTCTTACTGGACCGATTCCAACAGCTCTCCACAACATGACTGCACTTAGAGAACTTGATCTCCATTATCAGTGGAATTACTATTCTGGTGGCTTATATGCTGATAATCTCCAATGGGTTTCAAGGCTTTCATCTCTACAACACCTTGACATGAGCCTCGTGAACCTTAGCAAGGCACTCGATTTGATGCAGGTACTTAATGCGCTTCTTTCTCTGTTAGAATTGTGCTTATTTGATTGCAGAATCCGAAAACCTAAGTAAGGCACTTGATGTGATGCAGGTACTCAGCACACTACCCTCTCTGACAAACTTGGGCTTAAATGGTTGTGGAATACAGAACATTCACTTTTCTCGCAATTCTCTTAATTCCACCTTCCTCACAAGAGTTCAGGTCCTTGGTCTGAGTTCTAATAGTCTTACTGGCCCGATTCCTACAGCTCTCCACAACATGACTGCACTTAGAGAACTTGACCTCAGTTCTCAGAGGAATTACTTTCCTGATCATCTCCAATGGGTTTCAAGGCTTTCATCTCTACAACACCTTGACATGAGCTTCGTGAACCTTAGCAAGGCACTCGATCTGATGCAGGTACTTAATGCGCTTCCTTCTCTGCTAGAATTGCGCTTATCTGGTTGTGGAATCCGAAAAACTCATTTTACAAGTGGTTTCAGTAATTCAACCTTCTTTACAAGCATTCAATTCCTTGATCTAGAAGATAATTGGATTGATGGACCTATTCCCAATGCTCTTCAGAACATGACAGCAATTAAAGTGCTTGATCTTTCAGACAACCACTTTAATTCCACTATTCCACTTTGGTTAGTTAATTCTAAGAGCCTTGTTGATCTCAATCTAAGGCGGAATAAGTTTGAGAATATTGAAGGTGGGATGTTGTCAATGTTAAATGAGGCTTGTTCTTTAAGATCACTAGATTTGTCTCACAACTCAATTCTTGGTGAGGTGCTAGGAAGTATCAAGAATTCATCTAGATGCCTAGCCTATGATTTAGAGTTTTTGAGTCTAAGTCATTGTGGAATTAGGGGTAATTGGCCAGATTACTTAGGGCAGTTGAAGGATTTGAAGGCCCTCGATCTTTCAGGAAATTTATTTCATGGTCCAATTCCATCTTCCTTCGGGGAATTGTCAATGTTAAAAAGTTTAGATTTTTCAGGAAATCAAATGAATGGGACCATTCCACAATTCTTAGGGAGATTATCAGCGTTGGAGCATTTGTCTCTTTCCTATAGTCAGCTGAATGGGATCATTCCACATTGGTTAGGGAGATTATCATCCTTGTACTTATTAGATCTTTCTAACAATCAGTTGAATGGGATCATTCCACATTGGTTAGGGAGATTATCATCCTTGTACTTATTAGATCTTTCTAACAATCAGTTGAATGGGATCATTCCATCAGGGTTGGGGAGATTGCCAGCCTTGCAAACATTAGATCTTTCAGATAACCGGTTGAATGGGACTGTTCCGCAAACACTAGGGAAATTGACAACATTGGGATGTTTATATCTTTCACGAAATCAATTGACTGGATCTATTCCTAGTAGCCTTGGACAACTAATGAACTTGCGGGATTTAGATCTTTCTTCCAATTCCTTGCAGGGTGTTGTTTCTGAACTCAACTTTGCCAACCTTTCATGGTTGTCAACGTTGGACATTGGTTCCAACCATTTGAGTTTCGAAGTCAAATCAGATTGGATCCCTCCATTTAGTTTATACCGCATTAACCTGTCGTCTTGTGAAATTGGATCTCAATTCCCCCACTGGATTCAAACACAAATGTATCTTTCGGTAGTAGATATGTCGAATGCGAATATCTCTGGAGGTTTCCCAACATGGCTTCACCCTATGTTCATTCACCATTTGGATCTCTCTATGAACAAAATCAGTGGAGAGCTTCCAATGAATATTGCAGATAGGATGCCTGGATTGTCAACTCTACTTCTTGGAAACAACCTACTGAATGGTTCTATACCAAACTCATTATGCCAACTGAAAGGGCTTGAAGTTCTGGATCTTTCAAGAAACATGCTAGCTGGAGAAGTGCCTCGGTGTTGGAGAGATACTCAACGGCTCTATGTCATAGACCTATCATACAACAAGTTATCAGGACTTATTCCGAAGTCAATAGGGCACCTCTCACACCTCAAAAGGTTGCATATTGACGAAAACAATCTCACAGGAAAGCTTCCTTTGTCCTTGAGTAGCTGTAAGGACTTGGAAATTCTTGATCTAGGTGAGAATAAATTTTTTGGATCTATACCAACCTGGATTGGAGAGAGCCTTTCGTCACTGCAGATTCTCAGGCTTCGAAATAATATGCTTAATGGAAGCATTCCTTCACAAATATGCCAACTCAGTCAATTGCAAATCTTGGATCTTGCCGATAATAATCTGGAAGGAAGAATCCCACGTTGCTTTGGCAAGCTCACTGGAATGGTTGCAAAGAATACTACGGTCCAAGAACACGTGGAGACATACCCCGCCACACCAGGACCACCTGCACCTTCATCAAAGCCTATAGATAAAGATACGGGCTGGTTTAGAGAAAAGGTCCGAGAAGTCACAAAAGGAGTTGATCTTGAGTATACAAAAATGCAGCTGAAACTTCTTGAATTTATAGACCTTTCAAGTAATAAGCTGGTTGGAGTTATTCCAGAGGAACTATGCCTACTATCTGGATTGCGTGGTTTGAATCTGTCACACAATCACTTGTCAGGCAATATCCCCAACAAGATAGGTGAATTGAAGTTACTGGAATCTCTTGACCTCTCAAACAACAAGCTTTCTGGTTCAATTCCTCCTAGCATGTCCGCCTTACCGTCAATAAGCCACCTCAACTTGTCGCACAACAACTTGTCAGGGAAGATTCCGACAAGCAATCAACTCCAAACTCTCGATGATCAGTCCATTTATGCTGGAAACCTTCAACTCTGCGGGAAGCCTCTGCCTACTAAATGTCCCGGTGATGATGATTCAGTCCAACCTCCAACAAGCACTCGCCATGAAGAGAAAGATCGTGAAGAAGACAAGAAAGAAAAGATCTTGTTCTACTTTGTTGTATTGGCTGGCTATGCAACCGGTTTGTGGGGGGTTATTGGGACTTTAGTTTTGAAAAGGAGCTGGAGAGTCGCTTATTTCCGCTTTGTAGAAAACACTAAAGAATGGATGCTTATGATGGTAGCGGTGAAAGTAGCAAGGCTGAAGAAAATGATGGAGAGGACCAACGGTGAAGAGTAACTCAGGGAGGTCACCAAATGTTTACCCAGTTTGTGAGTTCCAATAAATACATATCTGTTTTTCTTCTGTACTTGGTGTGGTCATTAGTTGCTTTATTGGGATATTATGTTTTACATTGGATAATTTTGCGTTAGATCTGTTTTCATGAATGCTACTGGGATATTTTGTATGTTATTGGGATTATTATGTTTTGTGTTGTGGTGTTTTATTGGATATGTTATTGTGAATGTTTTGATTCTCAACTTAGACATGTAGCTCTACTTGAAATGGTCATGTATTTATATCTAATTAGTGTTATTGTCATTGGTTTCAATCCTTCAATATTGTTTAGTTTTCAGTTTAAAAAAGTTCCGAAATGCATGATAGTGCTCTGATTGGTAAAAGAGTGCATGACTGAGATCATTGTCATCAAAAAATATAAATCCGGAAATGTCGGATGTTATATTATGGTATATAGATCTAGTGACATATCATTTCTTAAGTCTAAAATGAAATCGTACATGAAAAAAATAACCTAGCTACTTTTCTGTATGCATGAAATTTTATATAAAAGAAAAATTGTCTACTTGTTCTGCCACATTTCCACTTGTTCAATTGAACTTTACCTTTCTGTTGATGAGCGAATAAAGGAGGAAGGACCATGAGGAGGTGGCATGGTGCATTGCTACTGCCTGCAGGACCCTTCACCGTTGAATCCATCACGAACTTTTTCCTCCGTCCACGGTGTTAAGCAAGCCATGGACTCCAAATAGAATTCAATTGGCTTTTTGAGGGTTTTAAATACTCAAATTGCAAGAGCTTGGCATATTCATTTAAAAGATGAAACATGTAGTCATACACATACTCCATTTTTAACAAATCCTGAACGAATCCGCTTGCCGCCTTTCCAATAGATTTTGCCTTATAACATGCATCAAGACAACAGAATAAGAAATCAAAATTTGGTATCGCATTTAAACTTTACTTTACCAAGCTGGTCAGCCTCTAGATTATCGTTCAAAACTAAAACATCTCGCCTATTGAAAATACAAGAATTTTGGGAAGAGATATACACCGATTTGCTAACTCTCTTATAGTCTTGAATCGGATGATGCTTTTCATTTTACTCAAAAGAACAAGTTTCCTAACTCGATATCCGGATGACCAAAGTAAAGGTGAATGAATATGAGCTTGTATTTACAATTACCGAAAAAAGGTAAAACAAAATGAAACCAAACAAAATTTGAACGTGACAAATTGCTGACAAAGATACATCAAGGAAAATTGGAAGGCAATAAAACAGAGGTAGTCAGAGTTTGGCTAAGCATAGGAAGAGTGAAAATGAGATATTATGTTTTCCCTATGAATGCAATGGCCTGCCAAATCTGATTGCTTGTACTCTTCCTTCTACTCTTCAATAAGCCAATCCTGCATATAAATATTGGCATAAAATATAAATAGTTATTTTTCTACCAAAAAAACAAAGTTAGGAAGAAATAGGTAACGTGGGGGGTGGCATGCAAACTAACACTTGGGGCTAGTTTGGAGTTCCATTTCAAACTTAAATAGCATCCAAGAATAAGTCCAAGCTAAGTTTGATTAAGAACGGGATACGAGAAGACAAAAATGAAATTTAGGTCATAGACACACGCGAGCATTCCAGTCTAGGAATTATAATGAGGGAGCTAATTATAATAAATATATAAATAACAATGCTACGTTAGTTTAAAAAAAAATGTGTAAAAGTGGTGAATGTGATGACGCTCTAAGTGTTCAGGGTGGGGGCTATATGCAAATTTGTACAAAAGTGCAAAGACTAAAAAGAAAAAAAATACAAAAGTTAAGGGGGCCTAAGTGGACTATTTGTGAATATATACGTAAATATGTGGGCTAAAAAAAAAAAAAAAAAAAGTTTGGTAGGAGGGCTCAAGCCTTCTTGTGCCTTTTTAGCTTCGTCCCTGATTCCAGTCTTATTTGTCGGGCACATTACATTGGGGCCATGTATACTTCACGTGAATGATAAAGGGAATGGGAGGAGTGTTTCTCTTTCCTACACATGTTCATGCTTATGTGTTTACTTATTAAGTTAGAAATTGTAATCTCATGACACACATGATTTTGGGGAAAGTAAACTTACATTTGGTATACAAGTTTGGAATGGTATTTTTAAGTTGAAGTTGGTTGACTTTTTAAAAACTAGTTGTAATTTTGTTAACTTTGTAAAAAAAGACAAAAACTGATATTAAAACTTTAGGTTCAAACCTAAAAACTAAATAGAAGGTAGGATAAGGAAATGTTAAATCCCAACTCCCCTATTTACCATTTAATTGAAATAAATGTTGAATTTACTAACATGCTCTTATCAGAGTAATGTTTATATATTTTTTCATTTTTGTTTGCTACAAGCCTACACTAATGTTTATAATAGTTATGAACACGAGTATGATGGTACGACACGAAAAATTATGGGCCAGGCACGGTACGACACGAGATTATAGTGGATTGGACGAAGCACGGCATGAGATGGTGGGCCATGCTAGACTCATAATTTTAAGCACATGGACCTAGTATGACACGGCATGCTGTTAAGCACGAGCACGACATAGGCATGAGTCAAGCACGACATGGCCCATTAAGCACGATGGGCTAGCACGACGAATAAAATTTTTTATTTTTTTTGTTTTAACATTTTGTAATTTCTCTTTTAATTCTCCACAAAAAAAAAAATTTGGCATATTTTAATCAATGTAATTAAGTCATCTAAGCTAAAACATATTTACAGTAATTCTAAGATGACATGGTTGAAGACTTTACAAACATGGATGATGCAATCATTTATTGGAACAATACTATTGATTAACATTTTATGATGCTACTAGTGTAACAATATTGTTTTTTTTCTTCGTTTAATTAATTTATTTTTTTAAGGGAGTTGTAGTAGGTTTAATAATGGATCATGCACTCTTTTTTCTTTTTCTTTGGATTTTTATCGTTTGGGTTTTTTTTGTTAAAAGGTTTTAATGAGGTCCCTTTCTTCTTAGGTTGGGTAGATCCTACATGATAATTTTCATTTTTTTTTAAGTTCATCTACTCTTTGCCATTTATTTGACATGGTTGTAATAAAAGAAAAGCTGTAAATTTCAGTTTATCAAATTTGATAACATGAAATCTTTTTAGTAATAAAGTATGGAATTATTTCTTTTATCGCATTATGTTTTACTCAAAATGTTTCAACTTATTTTCTCAATAGAAAAATAAGTAATGGTTCGTTGGGTCGACCCGTAATCCTATTGGGCTAAGCACGAAAAAAGTACAAGCACAGTACAACACAGGCATGAGATGTGCCTAGGCCGATGGGCCATGCCAAGTCTAAGGATTTTAATCTTGGGATGGCACGAGCATCGCATGGAACTTCAACAAACTAGGCCTACCACGGCACGAAGAAATCTTTTTAGTAATAAAGTCTGAAATTATTTCCTTTACCACATTATGTTTTACTCGAAAAGTATCAAATTCTTTTTTCAATAGAAAAATAATTTATGGTTCATTGGGCCAACCCATAATCCTATTAGGCTAAGCACGAAAAAAGCACGAGCACGGCATGACACGGACACAAGATGTGCCTGGGCTGATGGACCGTGCTGGGCCTAAGGATTTTAATCTTGGGTTGGCATGAGCACAGCACGGAACTTTAATAGACCAGGCCTAGCATGATGCAAATGCATGGGTATAGCCAATTATAGGCCGGGCTGACACGGCACAGTATGATTGACAAGTCTAATAAGATTCCTAGTCTTAAGTAAGTGCCAGAATAACTCTTTAAAAGATCAATTAGTGGATGTTTTAACCAAGCCTTTATCTCGGTTGCAAGAATTACAAGTCCAGATTGACATTCTCTCCGGGAGCTCCATCTTCATCTTAAAGGGCATAATAAGGAAAGTCAACTCCAATCACAAACGTGAATAGGCATGTTATTAGTGTATATTTCACTAGTACAAAAAGATGATACCATGATGGTTTTTTAACCATCATGGTATCTTTCCATGACTATTTTTTTAACCGTCATGGTATCCACGTGGAATCTATTTGGATTCCACAACGGTTTTTTAATTGTCATGGAATAGACCAAACTTGCACTAAATACGGGGTAGAGAGGACTATTCCACAACAGTTTTTACTGAAAACCATCGTGGAATATTAACATTCCACGATCATTTTCTAAATGGTCATGGTATATTAATCTACCACGACTGTTTTTAGTAAAAACGGCTAGGTAGAATCCACGACCATTTTTCATTAAAACGGTCGTGGAAAGTTTACATTGAAAAAAAAAATTACAATTCATGCGATTTCCTATAGGTGGAAAATCCGGTGTGTTATCCATTGCACAGCTCAGATTACAATAATAGCTAATCTTCAATTAATTTTGTATCACAATGTACAACAATTATTACAAAAACATACACTACATTACAAAATTTATAGATTGTCTTCTAACTATATTGGATGAACCGCATTACAAAATTAGCCTACTCTTGCCTTACTAAACTCATGTCAACATCGGTATAAAAATCCTTAGTTTGAAGTAAGGATAGTCCATTGAGAGTCAAGATTATTTCTTGCATAAAGACTAAAACAAAATTACCGCATTCAACACAACCTTCTCGTAAAGGACATCGAATAGAATCAATCAATGTTTCGTAGTTGCATCGCTTTCTTACTCCTTTTCCCACCAAAATCTTCCAGTCATTAAGTGTCCTAACAATTTAATAAAGATCAAAACAATTAAAACAAGAATAATGTAATGTCAAAGCATAATTTGGACCATAAAAATATACTTACAACTTAATTAGGTCTTCAAAATCATCACCCAGTTCGTTTCCTAGAGGATTAAAATACATGACCGAGTCATCTCATGGATCAATAACTGACAAGATCCAATGTTTCCTGCTGTTATATGGCATGAGAAACAACTTTCCTTTTGGTACGTTTGTTAAGATTCGTAAAATATTGTTGGCTCTTTCTCTACAGTAAACCTCGTGATCTATCTTATGTTTAACTGGTGAGACAAGGAT
This sequence comes from Ficus erecta, assembly GCA_008635985.1. Lineage (NCBI taxonomy): Eukaryota > Viridiplantae > Streptophyta > Magnoliopsida > Rosales > Moraceae > Ficus > Ficus erecta. The sequence goes on from BKCH01002349.1 coordinate 118,244, forward strand.
TGGAGAAATAAACCTAAACCGCTGATCAACACCTTCTCTTTCACAACATTCCTCTAAATAGCTGCAAAATAATTAGTCAAACTTGTTACAAAAAACAAAATAAGATTAACAAGGAAAAATAAGTATTGTTTAAGGATATATTTATTACCTGATGTAAATCATTATACTGTTTGCACTAATTTTTTGAAATGTAATGAAATGGTATACATCTTCAAACCCAATATAGATAGGTAAGTCATTGCCACTGATGGACTGTTGTGTTGGGCACTCTATTTGTAATCCGTCATGCATGGAACATTGTGCATAGTACGCCAATGGTCTTAAGTCGAAGGGAATATCACTAAAGTTAAATGAAGGTAGTTGTTGTTGCGTAGTTTGTTGTTGTACCTCCTATTGTGATTGTAGTTTCTTTTTCCCTACTCACTTTTTGATGCGTTTGTTTCCCTCAACTTCTCGGTTGGGAACGTGACTAGGACCTCGACTTGCCTGGATCAAACTCGTTTCAATGACGATTAATCTTTTTGGCCAACTAACAAACCCATCGATAGTTTCTTCAATAATTGTTGCTTCATTTGTCAGAATAGGTAGGAGTGCACATTTTCGTTTCAGGACTGTAATTGTCACTCACACATTCTCCTCACCTAAAGGAATCTCATGGATTGTGTCAGTTGGAGCACAATTCATGTACACCCTACCAATTGCAAGAAGCACATCTCCACCATTAATTGTGTAACGCCCCAAACGCTAAATAACAATAATATTATGAAATTAACATTAGAATTAATATAGGTAATGTGATGAGATAGCAACTTCTTAATTCTAATGTGATGTTTTTTCACAGGTGACACGACGAGGACTTGATGTGCTAGAACAAATTCATGCCAAATTGATGATTTTTTTTTTTTATGATGACTTGATAACTTTGTGTGATGGCTTAAATATATATATATATATATATATATGTGGTATGTAGTATTTGTGATGATGTTAATATTTAAAAAAAAAAAAAAGAAAGTATGTTATCCGAAAAAGACATATCTTATATGATGTTAATTTACAATTCAATTGTGAATCTTTAAATGTCAAAAATTATTATATAATTTAGATAAACTTATAGAGCTTTTCATAAGCTTTCCAACACCTACTCATTTGTACAAATCTGATATCAGAGTAAGAAGTTATGACCAGTATACTATCTGGATACCTGTTAGTCACCAACCAGTTTACCATGCGCGATTTGAGGTGCGAAAATTCTAAAAATTAACCTAGTTGTTTCCTTTTCCTCCCACACATTTTCACACCCTGATGACAATCATTCCACAGCTATTAAGAGACAATTAAACCAAAGAATTCAATCCTAATTAATTCCAAAATTTATTTGGGATTAAATTACTCACAAATTAGTTTATAATTTTCAAAGTTTCTCTTTTTACACGCTCTCTCTCTCTCTCACTTCCCTAGCCTCCCTTTCCCTTTCTTTCCCATTCTCTTTGTCTGCTCTCTCATGCACAAACAGAAAAAAAAAAAAAAAAAAAAAAAATCTGTCAAACCTCCAAATTCTTCCAAGTCGAAAATCAAAGGATGTCAAGGTATGTTTCGGTATTGTTTAATGATGAGGATGATTTTGTTATTTGTTTTAGTTTGGGATTCTTTGAGGGATTGGATGATTTTCTTGATAAATGTTTTCATGTAAGTTTGAGGAGAGGATGAGAAATATTTATCGAATGATGATCGAAAGAATGACGATATGGTTGATTTTATGAATAATACGAAATTAAGGTTTTTGATTCTTGATTAATGATTTCAATGGTATGGTGATTGAATAATGTTATATGTTAGAAATATGTCTTAGGGCTGTTTTCGTGTGTGTGTATGAATTATATATATATATATATTGTGATGATAATATATATATATTTCTATTTATTTTCGGATTTGACCACTACTACTGGAATTTCTAGATTCTAAGGTAAGAATTCCAAACGGTTTTTAAGGGTGCAAATGGACTCCATTTTTAACAAATTTGATATTGTTGGAAATCCCTAGATGCATATTTTCTTTTGAAATCAGTTTCATATCGTTTGGAGTTATGTGTGAATTTTAATGATTTTTCAAATAGGCAAAGGTCGGATTGCCAAATTCAGTAAAATTTTAATGATTAGAATTCAAAACTGTTTTTGAGAATTCAAATGGTCTCCGTTTTTAACAAATTTGATATTTTTAGAAAACTATAAATGTCTATTTTCATTTGGAATCAGTTTTATATCATTTGGAGACATCTGTAAATTTTTGTGATTTTTTAAACAGGCAGAGGTCCGGCTGCCAGTTTCGGCAAAATTTTAGAAATCAATTTCAAAACTATTTTTGAGGGTCCAAACGGTCTTCATTTTCTATGAATTGGGTACCATTAGAAAGATCTGGATGTCTAATTTCATTTAAAATTGGTTTCAAATCATTTGGAGCCTATATGAATATTTATGAATATTTGAATAGACAAAGGTCTAATTGACAGTTTCTATAAAGATTTGTAATTTCATGAAAGTGTTCAATTTTTGTGTTTTTATGTTATTGAATGATGAAATAGGCCTTATAGGTACTGCTATGATATGATGGATATGTTTAATGAATTTTATGAGCTTTTGTTGATTTTATTATATTTATTATTCATGGCATGAATGATTCTGAAAGCGAGCACCTGAGACCTCAATCCCGCGTCACCATTAGAAAATTTGAAAAGGTTAAGTGAGGTATTTATGTAAGTACACTCTCACTTGCAACATGAATTTAAGATTTGAGAAGTATATGTTTTAATGTTGATGATGATGTTATAATATTGTTAAATAATACTTCTCATATGATGATGTTTTGATGAAAAGTATATATATATGGTATGTATATGTATTTTATATTTTCAAATGACATTGTACACCCTTGATGATGATGATGTCCAGTGAGTGGACTTTTGTCACCGTTGGTTTGGGATTTGCTACCCCAACTCTTCCGTGACTAGCGCGCTATGATGGTACAATGCCGGGCCCAATATATGACGGTTTTAAAAGTTAAAAAGTTTTTAAATGATGGTTTTATTTATGATGAAAAAAGAAAAATGTTTATTTACATTTGTGAGATTTAAGTGTCTTACTAAGCTCTTGCTTTTATAAGTTAATTCATGATGCAAATAATGGAAAGGATAAGATATAGTGTTGGAGGAGTTTGGAGCGGATAGCGGGACGATATGTGGTAGGAAAACGGGAGGAACGATCTTGAGATAGACATTTATAATTTCAAATAAAGTTTTGAGACTTTAATTTATTATTATTTGATTGGGTGATTCATATGGACTAAAATTTTATTTCATGAATTGGGTTTTTAAAAAAATTATATATATTAATTATGAAGGTTATTTTGATATAGTTTAAAAAAAATTCTAGAGTTTTATGAAATTATCTAAGTAAAGTTTTCCGTTATGTTAAGGTTTTTATTTCAAGCTTAATTTTTTCCGTAATTTTACAAGAGATAAATGATTAAATAAGAAGTCAACTATAACGGTCCGTGAGGAGTCGTTACAAATTGTATCATTGTTACGTATTTTTCTTCGTGTGTGCTCGCAAGTGAACGAATCGCCACAAGTAATAAAGTGACAAAGTGTCGAGTATCGTCCCACAGAGATTGAAATTAAGAAAACTAACTAAGTACTACAATTAAAATAACTCAATTTTATCTAAGCTATCAAAATTAAAGGGAGTTGAAACAAGCACTAAATTAAGCAATTAAATTAAACTAAGATTAAGCAAGATAAAAACAATCGAAATTGTGGAATGAAAGGAACTCGATGTTGTGTAAGGCTAGGGGGTTTTGATTTCACTTGACTTAACTTTGCTTATCCAATTCTATGCTTGTTAATCGAATTCATTCAAATCATTAATCGTAGGTGACAGATTTTAATTTCACTCCCTCTCCTGAGTGCCGAGTAAAATAATATGCAAAATTTAATCAAATTAATATCCCTATTAACTCAACCAATTAAGCACTCATTACGCAACCCTACTCTAGTGATTACCCAAGTCATATTAGCCTCCCGAACTTAATATTACAATGGGTTGTGTTTCCGAACTCTCAACATATGAAATTAACTCTCCCGAGCCCAATTTCACACATCTAAAAACTCTAATTTAATGGTAAATAAAATTAGGACAACAAAGCATAGAGAAACACAAACAATTCAGAATGGGATTCAATCAACAAGCATTAAAATTATCATAACAAAGTCATAATCAAGCTACATCATACCCCCTAGCATAAAAAGTTTAGCTAGACATCAAAATTCTCAAATCCATAACCAAATTTGAAACAAACATTAGACCCATATTCAAGTGCAAAATCAGAGAGTAAATACAAATTTAAGAGCTACAAAGAGAGAAAATAGTAGAGAGAAGAAGAACTAGTTGAAGAACAAGCTCCCAAGTCTTCAATCTCCAAGAAAAGCCTTCAAACCCTAGAAGTTCTCGCTCTTTTTTCGTCTCTGGTTTTTGGGTCTCCAAAACTCCTCTGCTCCCTTCTTCACGTCCCACTCCTTCCTTTTTGTTCGAGCTCCAGGTGGAGAGAAGGCGCGCCTCAGCACGCGAGAGCGCGCGGCCGCGCGCTGCTGGCTGGGCACAAGGGCAGGGCGCGCGCTGGCTGGGCGCGCGCTGCCTGGGCGCTCGCTGGTGGGCGCTGATGGGCGCGCGCTGGTGGGCGCGCCCGCGCCTACGCTGCGGGCTAAAACTTGAATTTTCAACTCAAATTCTTCCTAAATCTATTTTTTTTTTCTTGTTTATCTGAAACACTCACAAACACATTAAACCAATCTAAAAAACTTGAAGATTTTGTAAATTATCCAATTTCAAGACAATAAATAAGTGAGTAAAAAGCTCACTTATCAATCATCAAGAAAGAGCTGGCATTCTTTACTTACGTTCTGTGTGGGTTGCGGATCCGACACCCCAAGTTTTTTTTCATTATGGGTGCAATTAGCCTTAAAGCTGTCGTGTTAATTAACAATCAGTGTGGTATTCTCCTTAGCCATTTCAGTGTTGATATTTCAGTAATATCCTTTGAACTTTGCATAATGTTAAATTAATGAGATTGCCTGACAAACTTAGATTGACCACGGGTCCGACCCGAATGTTCGTCATTGCCTAATAACTTGGTCAATATGTCATTAGTCCCAACAGATTTGAAACTCACTTGTATCTATTGTTCACTAAAATCCCCCTGTAAGAATTAGAGAACATGTCATTAACCCATAAATAAGGTTGTATAAATAAGAATATCATTTCGCATGGATTATTGTACTTACTATCATATCACCAACAATCCTAAATGATGGATTCTTGTACTCTCCACTAGGTTTGATGCTCATGTTCAGCTACAAATAATGTCTCACTTGCCATTCTCCCGTCATCTCAAATTGTAGTTTATTGATTACCGTTAGTAAACAAAAAGGTAAAAATAGAAAGTACAATATACTGTGAAAACACTAAACCAAGTAATTCACATATGAGTTTTTGATCATGTTTCCTATATCCGTCATGGCCTCCCGTTAATCCGTATTTGCTTCTCTTTCTTAACTCACATCCTTGTTCTGATAGTTTTTTTAATTCCGGCGGACGTCGATATGTAAGGAATCTCTCCCAATCATCCTAACTTATGGAGGGGTAATTTTTCACCACTTTGGGTTGCCGAGTCCACACACTTTCTTCGTCAATATGATCCTTGACAAAAGCCTGGTAAAGATCATATCTAAAATTTTTGGTGGACGCTACACATAATTTCAAAGCTGGTTTTTTAAATGAAAGCTCCACAATGAAAGAAGCCCACACTCTTTCTTTCCTTGGGACTAAATCGACACTTCTAAAGTCAGCTATCCATATGGAAATATGCTCTCGAGCAAGCACTTTAATCCAACGCTGTAGTTCATCCCCCTCATTCCTTATCAGTTGTCCTTTAGGGTTGAATGAAACTTGAATTCTTTCTCCCCTTTTCCTAACAAGATGGACTCATCTCATAAGAGTCGTTATTCATTTACCATCTTCATCAGGATTGATTTGGGTGTATTTGTTCATCGTGGTTTTCCAACTTAAGAAGTCGTTGACACATTCTCCTTATCTTATAACATTTTAAATCAATTTAAAACAACTCCACACCCAAACACGTAAAAAAACACAAAATCATACAATAAATCATTCTACAATAAGTCACCTAAACACGTAAAAATCACACAAAAATCATACTTGTGATATTTTAAATCAATCTAAACAAAATCTTATCATAATTACGTAAAAAAACACATAATCATACAAACGGGCATTTTGTCGAACATGTAATATGCAAAAGCATAAATCACAAAATCAACACTTTTTTTTCCGGAAAACAATCTAAACTAAATCCTCACCCAAATATTTTAAATCAATCTAAAACTAATCCTCACCCAAACACGTAAATATCATACGGAATAATACTTGTGACATTTCAAATAATCTAAACCAAATCTTAACATAATTATGTAAAAAAACGCACAATCATACAAACGGGCATGTTGTCGAACATGTAATATGCAAAAGCATAAATCACAAAATCAATGCTTTTTTCCCAAAAACAATCTAAACCAAATCCTCGACCAAACGGGCATTTCGTCGAACATGTAATATGCAAAAATATAATCAAGTTATCAAAACTTTTTTTTTTTCCCGAAAAACAATCACCCAAAATCACAAACACAATCAACCAAATGAACTTCCATAAAATGAGCGGCGTAAGAGAGAGCAAGAGAGAGAGAGACTTACCAAGTCCACGAGCATGGGTGCGGGCGGTGCAGTTGCAGGGTAGGCAGCAAGATGGGTTTCGAGGAAGAGATTGAAGGGAGGAGTCACAGCGGAGATTGGAGGCGTGAGCGAGAGGGAGAGGCGCGAGTGAGAATAAATGGTGGAGTCACGGTTGGCGGAGATAAGAGGCAAGAGAGAGAGGGAGAGGCACGAGAGAGAATGGAGGAAGGGCAGCAGAAGAGAATGGGACAAGCTATATAACTCTTCACTGGATAACCAGATAGGTTGCCAAATGCGGAAAAGTCATTAATTGATCAAATCAACATTGCATGAAGATTGAACGTATCTTGACAGTAAAAATCTCTAACTTCTAACCCATTTTCCCACAAGCTTTTTAGATTATCGATTAATGGTGCCAAGTACACGTCAATGTCATTCCCCAGTTGTTGAGGACCTGAGAACAATAAAGTCAACATCAAGAACTTCCGCTTCATGCACAATTCTAGAGGGAGAGTTTAGTTGACAAGTATGACTGGTCAGGTACTATGTTTACTACTCATATTACTATGTGGATTCATCCGTCGACAAACCGAGACGTAAATTCCTTGGTTCTGCACTAAAATCTGGATGATTGTCATAAAAGGTCTTCCATTGTGGTGTATCGGCTAGATGCCTAAGCTTGCCATCGTCAACACGTTTATCATGGTGCCAAGTCAAATTCTTAGCATGCTCGGTATTACGGAATAAACGATGCAAACGTGGAGCTGGTGGAATGTACCATAACACCTTCACCGGCACTCATTTGCTACCATTCGATGGTATCTTGCCCTTCTTCCATCTTGACTCGTTACAAACCGGGCATTCATCTAAATCTTCATATTCTTTTCGATAAAGGACACAATCATTTGGATAAGCATGTATCTTTTCATATTTCATTCCCAAAGTGCTCAATGTCTTATTCACTGCGTACATACTAGGCAGTATTTTGTTATCATCCGATGGAACATCTTCTAGAAATTCTAAAAGAGTCGTGAAACTAGAATTCGTTCATCCTCCTAACACTTTCATGTTCCATAATTTAACCAATGTCACTAATTTGGTATATTTTGTACACCCGACATACAAGGGCGTCTCGGCATCATTAATCATTGCCTCAAATAACTCCTAACGATGCACAAAGTGTTCTTTCAAATCATTGATCATATCAAACATATTATCACCAACATCTTCCTCAATAATATGCTATTTACCTTTACTCGTCGATGTATATTTAATATTGAAAAAATCTTCACTATGTAAATACCATGTTTAGTAAGAACAAATAATCTCATATGCATGCAAATGCCCTCTAACATTATCAATGAAATAAGATATATGATTTTTACAAATTTCACAAGGACATGGAATCTTATCATCTTGTTTGTGGGCTTTGACAAATGACAAAAATTCTTCAACCCGATCTTCACATATTTTAGACAATCTATCAAACCACATCTATTTCCTATCCATGATTTGCAACTCCTAAATCAAAATATCAAAGTTTTAGAAGTCAAAGTACTTTCAAAATGGATATCAATTTAACACCCATTGCACAATTCACTCAAAAATCTCAAAAACAAAACTAAAATTACAAAACCTAAAATCATAATTAAGTCTAAACGTCGGGGAAAAAAAATTTTTTGTGATCGCTTAAATTAACACCCATTGCACAATTAACTCAAAGCAATCCCCAAAAACAGAACTTAAAGATACAAAACCTAAAATCATAAGTCTAAATACAGAGAAAAACAACAAAAAGAAGTTAGTGATCACTTGCAAGAGAGATTGTTGGATGGTAGATGGTGGTGGCGACATCCAACTGTGGTGTAATGACTGTTTTCGGAGTGTTCTTATCTGATTTTAGTTACTGTAGCTACGGTGTTGATGTGAAAAAATGAGGGCATATTCGGTTTTGTGTGAATTTGTTGCAAATTTTCCACGATCGTTTTCACAGACAGTCGTGGAAGCATCCTACTTCCACGAAGCTTCTACGACCGTTTTCGGAAACCCAATTTCACGCTGTGTTTGTGGTGTACTTTTCACGACCGTTTAAAAAAAAAAAAAAAAAAGTCATGAAAGCTCCGTCGCGAAATCTACATTTTGTAGAAGTGTTTGGCATGTAATTACTATATATGTTCTCTAGTTTATATATATATATATATATATATATATTTTTTTTTTTTTTTCCTTTGTAAGAAAATGTAATTATAGTTTTTTCTCTTGCATAGATGCTAGAAGCATTATATATTTATAGAAAATCATCAATGAGATTGTCAAGCCATTTCATAATTTTATTGTTTCTTTCATTCTATATATGCCACCTTGGAGTTGAAGAAATCTAGTCATATCTGTTAAAATGAAAAATATATATACATATTAATGGAATCTTTCTGGTGACCGGTGTTGGTGACCAAAGCTAAAAATATCCATTCATCTTTGTTCAAAAAAAAAAAACAAAAAAAAAAAAAAAACTCAGTTAGAATCAATTTTGGGTTTGGCAATAGACGAACAACGACGGGAGCTAGAGACTTTCTGGTGACCAACGCCCATGACCAGAGCAAATCTTCTACAAGAGACATAGTGCGAAACAGTGCATCCCATTCCCATGTCTTTCTTGGTTGGAAAAAACCCAACTGGCGATTTCCAATAAGTTTTTTTTTTCTTTTTAGAGCAAGAAGTCTCCCTTTTTTTTTTTTTTTGGCCAGGGGGGTAGTAAAATATAAACGACACAAAATTGTTTTCTAGAGTGGTTATTCCTTAGGTTTCTCCTTGTGATGCAGGGAACCATGATAATTAGGATTTCAAGACGCAACAACACCTATGGTGCAAGGAATAATAGACTTAGATCACACGACATCTTTTTTTTACTCATTCTGATTTTGGTGAGATGTCTAAAAAATATTTCAACAAATATAAAAAAGAGGAGAGAAGGAAATGAGAGGGTGTTTTTATCTATTTATTATTTTTCTTTTAATTATTTGACAACAATATTATACAATTCTCAAATATAAACTCTAATGTTATGGCAGGTATAAATATAAGGAGGTGCTAAAATGAAAAATTGTGACAGTCCTGCATATCTTCCTTTCCATTACTTTCGTCCATTGACTCATTACTCTTCTACTTTTTTTTGCATAATTTGAGATAAGAAAAAAAAAAAAAAACTATTATAATAGGGACAACGATTTATAGATGTGTTTTTTGAGCGACAATCTTAAAAAAAAAAAACCCCCCATTTATTTCCTCCATAGCATGTCTTTACAATCTTCTGATTTCTTTAGATTTTGTTTTGTTTCTTTGTGTTTTTTTCCCCCCTTAATTGTTTCAGTTGCAATTTGGAGATTTGTAATTTCTTTCCTTTTTTTTTTTTTTCTTTTTATCTATTATCATTGTTATTACTTATAATATTTAAATGGACTTGATACAAGATCGGTCTTCTATTAGGTCCTAGATGTTTATATATATCTATAACTAATATAGAAAGCTCAAAAAGTATTCCTGTTCATCCAATTTTCGTCCAAAACACGCGTTTTGGTTGAAATTTTTTTTTCCCCGTCTTTCTCTATCACCGCTCTGTGTCTCTCTCTCTTTCTCATACAAACTCTCAAAGAGAACCTCTCTCTCTCTCTCTCTTTCTTGAATAAACTCATGCTTTTTCCATCACTTTTCTCTCTCTGTCTCTCTCTCTTTCTCGTTTTTTCTTGTTCAAAAGACTTGTTTGGTGTTACAATCAAAATCCTATAATTACAATTCGATTTTTGTCTTTTTTTCCTCAATTTCACTATTTATATAGTTTTGTAATTCAAACTTTAAAAATCTATAACTTTGCATAGGTAAGTCAAATGAGATTTTTTTTAA